>JAFEMH010008093.1:0-64373 GCA_022495995.1 Adenophora triphylla var. japonica | reverse complement strand
GGGGCTTGGGATAACAAGGTGGTTTAACAATCCCACGTGCGAGTATCCCTTTTTTGAAAAAAATTTTTTGAAAAAAAAATACAAAAAGCTTTTCACTTTGAGCGGGTTAGACTCCGGAGTCGCCGATTTCATTAATCGTGTTTGCTTTCTTTTACCATGCATTGCATCATTTGCATCTTGGAATCTGTGCATACTTTGAAACGAGGAAACAACCTTGGGAAAATAGCAAAAGGAGTGGAACACGGAAAATTGATCCGTGCGGTCGTGCGACACAATCCTCGTAGGATTCGACAAATACGACCTCGGTGGCAATTCCACCGGGGAAAAATCATAGTTAATCTGGTAGTCCTAAACGCTTGGGGCTATTCGGCTCCACGGCGGCTAAGGGCTCCCGGAAAATTTGCGTGCTTATGTGTTGCATTTTCCCAGTCCAGAAGATCATTCCTTTCAATCTGCATTTATGAAAATCTCTGTTTTAACTTTCGAGGAACATTTTTAGGAGACCGCCTTAGCTACGCGCACTGATATATCACATGTACACTTTTGCACGCACGTCCTTCCAAGCCGAGGGTGGTTCCCAGTGCCCAGGTCACGGGTGACCCAACGATCTTCCCGGGCGCGCACGGAATCATCCCCAGCCTCCCAGTGGCGGCCCGGTGTCGACCGATGCACGGTCCAGGTGTCTACGTTTCAAAAATAGTGACTTTTGGTTGGTTTTTGGTCTAGTCCGTGTCATATAGCCCAGTTGCATACCCACGTAAAGGTCGAAGCCTTAGCTCATAACTTGGGAAGCCAAGATTTTCGCTCAAGCGAAATCCTGGCAGAAAACCAGGCAAAGGAAAAAATCGGTGGGATCTTGACTCAGACACGGTGACCCCATTGACCTTGACCCGCACTTTTGAATGCGTAAGAGTCAAGACCAAGTCTTTGCCCGGAAAATAAAAGATCTTTTTCGCTCAAGCGAAGCTCTGCCAAAATTCCGACGAGGAGGAAAATTGGCAAGATCTTGACAGGCATTGACTTCGATTGAGCTCGCGCTAGCTAGCGTATGCAACGAAGTTCAATGTGACACTTTGTGTGTCATCCAGCTTTTGCCGTCCGACCCACATGCCTATTATATTCTCGGACATTGCAGAAAGTCAAAAGCCGTCATTCGCTCAAGCCCGAAACTCTGTCGAAGATCCGTCGAGGCGGAGACGCAGACTTTCACGGTATTGCCTTGGCTTATAATCCGCATCGCTCGTGCGTTGAAAGGTCACATGACCCGCTAGACCCAGATAGGAGACGATTCTTTACCTCTCGAGTCGGTGGGATCCGCGTGCCCTATAGGACCCTCGCCGGGGTTTGGCATCCACCTGGGGAGGTCGAAATACGGGTGGAATACGAGGGAGGCTTATAGAGCGTAGTGACGGAACCCGGCGATCCGGGGATCTTAGAGTAGTTGTGAAAAAAAGAAGGGCGAGAACCCCTTTTCCAACCGAAATAGATATTAATAAAAGACATGTTGTTTAAGTAAACTTTGAAAGATTCTAATTTGCATATTGCACAGGCCTTGACCTAAACACCTACCCACGGTCCTAAACCTTTCCTATCCCTTTCCCTTGGCTGAGAAAGAAGTGGGTGAAAACAGGGTCGTGACTTGTTGGCGCGAGGAATCCTCAGACAGTTCGTGAGAATCCTCGGTTTTGTCGGCTTTTCGGTGTCGAAAATGGCCAACATGGTAATCCCACAGCGGTAATGACCAAGCAATTTAGGAGGGGGCTATCCCGGTTCAACCCAAGCCTCACATACGGTATGATGTATGTGATTGCGAGGCGCTTTCAGTATGAGTATCAAGAATGGATCAATGAGGACGCTCCTTCAAGGAAGAAGAAGAAGAGAAAGTCCACGCGGCGAAGCTTAAGGAAAGATATGCGAAGGTTTGGGGACAAGGAGCGTAGGAACTTTAGGGAGAGCCTTCGGGCAAGTTCGACTACTATGTGGGATTATGCCCGAGAACCTATCAAGGCAACCCGTCACCCCAAGCTTACAGTCCCGGCTGATACCCCCGTGTACGGTGATCCTCTTGAAAGCGAGAAAGTGCTTGGAGATTTGCAGTGGCCATCCCCTTAAAGTTCAATGAGAAGCTAAGCGGATCTAGAAAGCGAGGAACACGAAAGCCTTATTAGAATACGTAAGTGATCAAGGAAGAATTAAGACCCCCTGCGAAGAAGACTTCATCGGCGTTATCAGATGCCAACCCTTCTATTGGCTACAACGCGACAAAGGTCGTGGTTGTCCAAGATCGATAAAGAGAAAATGAGTTATCGGCGGTGCATTGATAAAGATGAGCCGGACCCTTGGAGTTCAGTGAGTCCGGTCGCTACGGAAGAGCTAGGCTGAAAGATTGCAACAAAGTTACTTTAGTTCTACTCACCATCTTTCCCACAGTACCGGTTTGTTAATGATTTCCGGCCAAGCTTTTGATCGGTTCGAAGTCTCCAACTTTACGAACAAGCATGCAAAGGCCTGCTACTCCCGGGGCAACGGCAAAGAAGGAGTGAGATCGGTCCAACCACTTGTCGAAAGTCCCCCTCGAGTCAATAAGTAGTGTAGGGTCAGAGTCGGTGTTGTCTATTTCGGTTGAGTCGGGAATCTTCGAATTCCCGGTCCTCGAAGAGGTCATCCGAGAAGGCCCTCCTAGCGCTGAGGATTATGAAAATGTAATCGATGTCATCTTTCCCCTTATCTTGAATGAAATGACAAATCTTTCTGATTATCCTCTTATTGCCAACTTAACAAATGATAAATTAACTTCCGAGAAACTTAACAACGAGTTAATGATGAATCATTTGAACAAGATGTAAACACACTAGCGAACAATACATTAAAGAAATCTTTAAGCGGGTTTTGGCGAAAAAGGAAAACCGGGCCCAAAGCTGTAGGAGGTTTTTGATAAGTGTGAACTTGGGTACTTATTGAGGAACCTAAAGAGACCTGGTTGGAAGCTTCTTCCGGGGGTTGAAAGGGAATGATTGATTTAAAGAAACGCTTTCAGAGAATACGTCGAACGTGTTTGCATGGTCATACAAAAGATATGCCGGGGGCTAGACGGTTCGATAGTAGAGCACGGGTCTCCTCTAGCACCCCGAGATGCTAAGCCGATAAAGCAAAAGCGAGAAAGATCAAGCCGGAATGGTCTCACACGGGTCAAAGAAGAAATTGAGAAGCTCTTTGCGGGTAGGATTCATCGGAAGTTATTGAATACCCGATTTCATGGTTGTCCAACATCGTGACCAGTAACCAAGGCGATGGGAAGATGTATTTACATTGACTGTGGATTTCAGAGATACGAACAAGGCCGGCCCCAAAGACGGCTACCCTCTTGCCAAGCATGTAGAGCATCTGAGGTGGACTCCCTTGCCAACTACGAAGTCAGTCCTTCGTTGATGGTTTTGCGAGCTACAACCGGATCCAAAGATGACCGAGGAAGACCAAGAAAAGGAACGGACCTTCACCACACAGTGGGAACCTCTTTTGATATACGGTAATGCCATTCGGGCTCGAGAATGCTTTTGGGGCTACTTACGAAGAGGCAGCGACCGCACTTTTTCATGACACTTGATCCACAAGGAGATTGAGGTCTACGTAGACGACATGATAATCCACTCCAAAGGAGAAGGTGGGCGGCACTTTGTTTGACCTACGAAAATTCTTTGAGAGGCTGGAGACGAGCATTCCGTGAGACTAAACCACTGGAAACTTGTCACCTTCGGAGTGAACAAGGAGAAAAGTGCTCGGGTACATGGTCACGGAGCGAGAGTATAGAAGTTGACCCCGAAAGATCAAAGCTATCATGGATATGAGGCCACCTCAAGCCAGACGAGAGTCAAAAGCTTCATGGAAAATTATGAGTCACATAGGCCGTTTTTGTCAATCGGTTGACGTATGTGCGAGCCCATCTTCAAGCTCATGAAGAAAGAATGTGGACCTGAGAATGGACCGAGAAAGAATGCCAAGACGCCTTTGACCGGATCAAAGGCATACTTAGGTACATCCCCGGTCACTATGCCCCCACATAGACGGAAGCATACTCCTGCGCTCTACATCATCATTAATTTCTGATTTCTGAGATTGGGGCTATGCTTGCTGAGAGAAGAAGAAAAGACTCTCGGGTAGAAAATGCCATTTACTTTGTCGTGGGAAGCTACAAGGGAGTGAAGCTCAATTACTCGAGCGTATGTGAAAAGACCTGCATGCGGGAGGCCCCGGTGCAGGTAGTCGGCAAGTTGAAGCATTATATACGAAAACCCGCCCTGTGAATTTGGTCTCGAAAATGGACCCATCGGTACATCTTTGACAAGCCTTCCCCTATCGATGCGTCTAGCGAAGTGGTCCTTCTTCTTGGCGGAATACGACATCAACTATGTGACCGAAGAAAGGCCATCAAGGGTCAAGCATTGTCCAGGATCACCTGGCGAACTTCCCGATAATGAAGACGAGAGGGCACGAACCCCAATTTCCGAGATGAAGGGATCTTTGCGGATTGAGCACGAAAATAGATGGCGAGTTGTTCTTTTGTGAACCGCTAACAAAGAGAGAAATGGTGTAGGAATGCTATTGGTCGATCCGAAAGATGAGCATACCCCCAGTAGCCTGCAAGTTGAACTTTCTGCCTTACCCGAGCAATGCCACGTAAAGTATGAAGCACCGCATTCTTTGGTTTGGAAGGCTGCCTTAGAAAAGAGAAATGTCAAGGAGCTCGAAGTTTACGGAGACTTCGGCCACGATCATCAGCAAGTCTCCAACAAGTTGGAAGAAGCTGTGGACCACTGTCTATTTACGGCATTATCATGCCCACGTATGGAGGAGTTATTTGGGACGGTTCGGAGAAGTGACTTTCATTTAGCTACTTAGAGGGGGAAAAGAACAGTTCGCTTGAGATGCTCTAGCTACTCTAGCCTCATTGGTAGAGATCCCGAGGAGAAAAGCCATAAAAAAAGCCACTTGAGTGGGTAGAAGAGAAGCCCCGAAGCTTTGCATTTGTGCCAAAGTGGACACAGGACCCAGGAGCCTATAAAGGAACCTTGGTACAATCCAGTTTACCAATTCCTCAAAGACGGAGAGTCGGCTTTCGGAGACGAAGAAGGTAGACCGAAAGAAGGTATCGGAGCCAAAAGCTTGCAAGCCACGAAAAGGTTGGCTTCTCATGTCATTCTAGGAGGCAACCTATACAAGAAGCGGTATCAAGGACCACTCCTCTTATGTGTCACTCAAGAAAGAGCGGAAAGTTGATGACCGAAGTCCACAATGGTCCTCGCGGTCCTCACATGAATGCCAGAGCCACGATGCAAGTGATCCTGAATGGGTTACTCACCCCGGATCTCCGTGGAAGCAGCATCGCGTTTCAAGACGTCAGGAACTCGCTGACAAATGCCGGCGGTTATGCCACATAACCTCATACCATCTCCCCACCTCATGACTTTGTCATGCAGCGTGACTCCTTGGCAGATTTGCAACCGGGGGCATTGAGCGTCTGGATAGGGAAACCATACTCCCGCAGGAAAAGCAATGGGCACGCAGTTCGTGTTGGTAGCCATCGTGACTCACTTCACGAAGTGGGTAGAGGCCAAGTCCTACAAGGTCCTCACTTCGAGAGTAAAGTGGCCCAGATTCATCAAAGAAAACATAATGTGCGTATATGGGGTGCCCAACGAGATCAATTTACGATAATATGGGTCACACTTCGAAGGAAGACTTGTGATAGACTAACGTCGTCCCGGAATTCAGAGTTACTTCGCCACAAGTCGTCCCCGTCTGCACCTTCGAACCAATCTGGAGCCGTGGAAAGGCCTGCTTTAATAAGACACTCGAGCGAATCATCCAGGAAAGATGGCTGCACCCGTGAGTCAGTGATTGGCCGAATTAAAGCTGCACCCTAGCACTCGGCAGGCTACGTAACTGTCTGTCGAGCGGTACCACTTTGGGAGAAACTCCTTTTGCCCTAACTTGAGGGATGGAAGCAGAAAGTTACCGGTGGAGTTGGAAATCCCTGTCATTAAGGGTCCTCCCGGAAAACAAAGTTGTCAATGAAGTTGGAATGGCTATGCGCAGTGCTCGGCATGATGAGTTAGCTACAGCAGCTTGACGAGAGAAGGCTAAAAAGCCATGGAACACACCCGAAGCCTACTACGCAGAGCGAAAATGGCCGGAAGCGTTTGATAAAAAGGTCAAGGCCGGAGACATCAAAGAGGGCGACTTAGTCTTGCTTTGAAAGTAAAGCCCCCTACCGACTGACATGTCCCCTGGGAAAATGGGAACTTGCGTCTCGGATCGGCCCTTATGTGGTGCGTAAAATACCGTCGGGAGGAGCAATGAAGCTGCGGACTTGGATGGCAATCCACCTTTGTCCACCCAAAGTCAATGGTGATAAACTCCGAAGATACTATGTCCGATAAAAAAATATAAAAAAATAAATAAAAAAAAAAAAAGAAGAAAAAAAAAAAGTGCAAAAAAGAGTAATGCCCACTAAGTGAAAACCCCCAAAAAGGGCGAGTCTGTAGGCAAAGACGAGTGAAAAGTGCAAAAAGAGTAATGCCCAAATAGGCCGAAACCCCAAAAAGGGCGCCTAGGCAAAAGACAAACACATAAAAATTATTAGTTCACCGTAATGAACTACGAAGACCCGAGCCCCTTAGCCTTTCTTGTAAAAGGGGAACGTAGGCGGCCATATATGGTTCGGTCTAAACAATAAAAAGGACGATTAAGTTTCCATGAAATGTGTCCTAAACAATAAAAAGGACAATCAAGCTTCCATGAAGTGCGTCCTAAATAGTAAAGGGTATTTCGGTTTTCATAAAACGGGTCCCAATCAATAAAGACATTTGAATTTCCGTGAAATGTGTCTTGATTAATTTTAAAATAATATTTCTTGTTCATTACAAGTTAAAAACTTCTTGATGAGTTCAAGCACGGCCTACCTCTTAACTCGCTAACTTTGCTAAAAAGATCTAAAATACAACAAAATGCCTAAATAAACTAATGTGTTTGCAAATGGCAATAAGAGGATCTTGAGAAAAGACTTGTCACTCATCATTCGCCGAGTCTTCTTCGCTTTCTTCCCTTTTCCTCGGCCTCGTCGAGTCTTCTTCCTTTTCTTCTCAATAATGTCGGTATCCCTCATCCCGACCTCTCGGTATCCTCACCGGAGCCTCTACCAACCCCGTGTCGATGAGCGCTCTCTATACGAGCACGAGTCCGCACCTCCTCCCTCCGAGCCTCGTCAAAGGAGCAACCTCGGACAATCTCTTGTACCGAGCCTCCATATCCCCGACCAAGTCACACGATTGGTTATGGCAACTCGCCTTAGCCTCGGTCTCCCTCGTAGTCCTACTCGAGTCACGGTCGGCTCCCAATAAAGCTCGACGTCTATCCTCCAAGATAGCCTCGAGTCGTTCCCATCTCCCTCTCGTATTCACCCAAGTAGACGGTGGTCAAGATGGTGCTCTTCCCGCTCCCGAAGATAGCCCTGGGTGGGAAAGCAAGTATGTGTCCAAGCCCTCGAGAAGAAAGAGAAGTCAAGGATCACTCATGTCCAATGACACCACCTCCATGGTCCGGATGTCCTCCCAAATCACTCAATGGCTCTGTAAAGCCCCAAACCGCCCGGATACCAAGCAGGTATGTAGAAGGACGACCAGTAATCCCGGAACCCTCACAAAGATAAGACTCCCGAAATATCCTCCCGGTCCGCAACCTCCAATGTGGTATCCACCAACGGATGTCCGAAGTGGATAGCCTAGCCATCATCGGCTCCCGCCTACCCCGTTCCCGCCGCCTAGGTGCACCTCTCCGAGAAATCACCCAAGGGCACCGAGTCGGCAAAGCCCCGGTGCAAAGCCCCGAGCCTCTCCCGCAGCCTACGTAGTCAACATAGCCAGGACTCCGGGACCTCATGAAACGGTCTCCCGAGCCATCCTATCAATCCCATGAAATGTCTCTCCCAAAACCGGCGGGACAATATCCTTCCCGGCCACTCGCAGTCTCGACCATGTCCAAGAGACCACTATGACAGCATCCCCACGGACTCGCAAAGTGAACAAAATAGAGAATACGCAGAGAATGAAAGCATCCATAGCCACCGTGGTCGCAGCCATATCTGGAAACCCAAACTTGCCCGGGATATCGAAAGGTCAATCCTATCCGGTGCTACCATCATCCTCTCGGCCTCTCCCAAAGGAATTCGCAAAAAGATGCAAGCTTTACCGTCACCGCACGTCTCCGATCAGCCGGAATAGATATAGCCTCGCCTCGGGACTCCCAATCAAGGCTCAAGTCTTCGTGCGTTGGGACGATTTCGTTGTAAGAAAAGCAAGAAACATGTCTCCTGACGTCCCCGTAACTTTCTTTGCGGCTCTCAACGAGATCCCAATCGGGGCGGGAGATCCCTCAAATGCCATAAAGATTTGATCTTGAAGGAAGAATCAAGCACTTGTGATTTTGGAAGTTATATCTCGCCCAAGATTGAAGACCGGATAGAAAATGGTCTCGCTTTCCCCTTTGCAATCTAACGAGCTTCTCCATCGCAAAGTGATCAAAGATGGTGCTTTTAGGTCCAAAATATGCTCTGGGAACAATTGGGACAAGTCTAGAGTGAAAATGAAATGAAATGGCCAAGCCTTGCTTTTATTCGGAAAATAACCGCTGCACAGAACCGTTAGCCGCACGGCTACATTTGCCCTCAAGGCCATGCCGCACGGCTACATTAGCTCTCTCAGAAAATTCTGCAGCAACCAAAGTTGCTGCCCAAGGGAGTTTTCACCCCACTTTTTCTAACCAAAACCCGTGCAGAAACATATCCGTAAGCCATTCAAGCATTTATACACCATTATAAATCATTTTGGCCCATTTTCACCCCCAATTCCAAGCAAAAAAGTGCAAGCCCTCAGAGGCTCGATAATATGCAAATTGAAAAAGCATGAATTAGAAAAGCAAATAAAACATAAATACAATGTTTTCGCCCCATCGGCGCCCAAATAAAAGCAAAAAATAAACAAAGTGTGCATCAAATTGTAAATTGTTTGTTTTTGTTCCAAAATCTATTCTAGAGACCTCCTAGGTCTCAGATTCTTCTTCGTCTTCATTTGCCGCTCACTCATAAATGCTAGCCTCCCTCATCAGTCCTCCCGGGTCGCTCACATCGATAGATGGACATTATCGTGCCCGTACTCACCACCGCCTGCATGTCGGCGTTGGTCCCCGCCCCGAGGCATAGCACCGGAAGAGTACTCCGAGGCCGATGAGGTAGACGCCGTGCCCCGACGTGCAGCGTCTCTTGCGCCCGAGCTCCTGCATCCGCCGCCGCCTTCGAAGCGCAGGCCGCCTTCCTCGTAAGAGACCGGCACATGTCCTTCCAGCCCTATTCTCGCCCGACCACCTATCGTAAGTGCGAGCCGGAACCCGAGAAAAAGAAGAAGAAAAATCTCAGAAAATCTCGTAAAACTTGCAAAAAGCGTAAAATCCGAAAGCTAAAAAGGGAATAAGACCCTAAGAGTACACTTACGGTGCTATCGGGCGGCAAGGTGTACTGGGGCTCCCTAGCATCGGGGACAGGTATCCTCATCCTCCTCGGCACTCCATGGACCACGTAGGACGGATGCGCGGGAGGGATCGGGCGGGTCGATAGGCTCATCCTCCCCATATCCCCGAGTGACCGCCGCCTTCACTAGCTTCGTCGCGTCCTCGTGCGCCGCTCCACAAACACAACAGAGGGGTGTCCATATCAAAGTACTCCTCCGCAGCCACGCCGCCCGGTACCTCTCAATCTCATCCACCGCCAGCTCCCTCGGGCCGCAAAGATCCCGTCTTGGAGGGTCGAAGGAGTAATGGCATCTAGTGGGGAACATGACCATGCCGTCTCGAGAAACGGTCCCCCAAGTAGATGACATCACATGTCGCCCGTGAGCCACCTCCTCTGCCTCGTCACCTCGATAGCATCTCCCAAAGAAATCTCTCGGATACACGCCCTGTGGGTAGAAGTCCACTCCATCGTGCCCGTCCACGATTTGATGACCGGCCTCACCATTTTGTAGTCGAAGGTAATCCGGGTCTTCCCAGTGAATTTATCTCTCGCATCTCCCCTCCCGAACCATAGCGGGGAAGATGGTGACATCGCTCTGTTGGTTCCCGAGGAAGAACCCGATCACCTGCAAGCCCGGGAGCTGCGTGTTCAAAAAATCAAAAGGTCATTTTCTCTCTTATAAAAGTCTCAAGACAGAAAAGAGAAAAGAAAAAAAAAAAAAAGGAGACTACCTCAAGGGCAAATGAGGAAGCGAGTCCATGGAAGCGGCCTTGTTCCGACTGTACATGTCCAAAGAGAAGTAGAGCTCCGCCAATCCGGCCTCTCCCAAGAGACCGTCCCTATCCCATCAACATCCTCCAGAGTCGAGGAGGCAAGTGCATAGCTATCGTCCCAATTGGCAAAGATGGTGACTCGATAGCATCAACCATATGAAGGCTCTAGCTACCGTGGCAAGGGCCACATCATTAGCAAAGAAAATTCTCGCATGCTAGTCTCGAATCGCCACCTCGACATTCCGTGTCTCCATCCCGGCCCTCGGAAATCGGCTCAAACCCGACCAAAGCACGAAACTCCTCGGAGCTGTAATATGGTCTCTCCAAGTCACGGGCCTCCCTGCCAACCGTAAGCCCGTAATAGCGGTAAAATCGGCGGGAGTCACCTGTCGCCTCTCCCAGCTCTCGGTGAAAGCTATGAGTCTTGTCCCCACCGGAACTCGAAAGGGCTGGGACCAAGCCCTTGCTCTTCGAGGTGATGTGGACACCCAGGCCGATAGCCTCTACAAATGCATCCAGGCCGGTAGCCCTCACCACCGCTTGGGATTCACCCCATCCTTCTCAAAATCCGGCATCCTCTGCCAAAGCTTGACCGCTATCTCCGACGGTCCTCTAGACTTGTTCTCCTGTAGACAAGCACATCAAAAGAAGCGTCAGTCCTTCATATCATTTCAAAAGCATGCATATATTCAAAAGTGCACATATTTTCAAAAGAAAAGCATTCATAAAAGTTTTTCTAGCATAACTTTTGCATAAAAAACGTGTCTTGAAACGCGTCATTGCTTTCCTAAAGCACAAAATCACAATTTTTCGCACATAAGCATTATTTTTCAAAAAATGGCATGCATGAATCATTTTCATCTTCCAAAATCATGTTTTCTCATTGAAAATCAGAATTTTGACCTAGTTCTAGCACAAGGCAAGAACTCCGTCTCATATTTTGAAAAAAATTCTTACTTCATTTTGCGAGAAAAAAGTGAGTCATTCTCATAATTTCTGTCAAATAAAATTGCACATGCATATTCTTAGCCTCATAGGTTGTTCATGCATCTCAAAATCATTCAAAAAAAAAAAAATCATTCAAAATCCTATAATTCGGGTCAAGCCCTAAATCATTCAAAAATCAAGCAAAATCATCGGATTTGAGCAAAATGAGAATGCTTACCCCAAGCGATCGCGGGTTCGTTGATTTGTGCTCCCTTCTCCCGGATAAAGCTCCGATGGAGGCGTAAGGAAGTCATACTTCCTCTCCGTCCTCACGAGCTCCTTCCTCCTCCTTCTCGCGGCCGCCGAGATGTTTCTCCTTGCTTGCCTTGGTATGGGATTGCCCTCCGGATCCATTTCAAATCAAAGGGAAGCAAAAGGGTTGAAGAATTTCGAAATTCTCTCTCTCTCTTCTCTCTCTCTCTGCGTTCTTGGGCGGCAACAAGTGCCCAATGCCCGTTCAAAACCTGATTTTAAATAATCTGGAAAAAGCAGGCTTCTAGCCGTACGGCTTCTTTTTCTCCATCTCCTGCCTGGCGGCTTCATTCGCTACGGCGAAATTACAATCCCGCCTTTGGACCTTCCACTTGGGCATGCAATTTCCGTTATCTTTTAACCAAGATAACATCTTTTCGTAAAATATCCCTTATCTCTTTAGCAATCAAGCTTTATTCCCGCCGCCTCCGTTAATTCCGTTATAACGGGATAACACTAGGTGACAACCTCAATTGTCGAACTCTAAACTTGTGCTACCTCTATCCGCGAATAGTGAAGTATGCCCAAGTCATTCCAACTTGTGCTACCTCTATCCGCGAATAGTGAAGTATGCCCAAGTCATTCCAACTTGTGCTACCTCTATCCGCGAATAGTGAAGTATGCCCAAGTCATTCCAACTTGTGCTACCTCTATCCGCGAATAGTGACGTATGCCCAAGTCATTCCAATTTGTGCTACCACTATCCGCGAATAGTGACGTATGCCTAAATCATTCCAACTTGTGCTACCTCTATCCGCGAATAGTGAAGTATGCCCAAGTCATTCCAAATTGTGCTACCACTATCCGCGAATAGTGACGAATGCCCAAGTCATTTCAAATTGTGCTACCACTATCCGCGAATAGTGACGTACGCTCAAGTTTCCTAACTTAAGTTACCTCTATCTCCGTCATAAAGAGATAGTGCCATAAGCTCTAGCTTCATCAGGTGACAGCCTCCGAATTGTCAAAATCTCAAGGATCCTAGACATCGTTCCTAACTATCTAGTGATGCTTGAACTACGATCAAGGCTTGATTCCTCCGGGATACGTAGGTAGCCTTTTATAAAAGGTCCAGCCATTTGACCACTTTGGTCACCCTGTTTCTTTGTCACTCCTCAGTGATAAAGCGCCCCCTCATAAAAGTTCAAATATTCGACCACCTGGGTCACTCCTAGCATGTCCCCAGTAGGATCAATTGCTTGACCTCCTAGGTCATTTTCTCTTCTTTTTCCCGGCAAGAGACAAGTTTCTCTTCTTCCTCCCCCAGGCGGATCCTAATTCCGAACTACGGCTGGCTTGATTCCTCAGGGATACGTAGGTAGCCTTCCAAAAGGTTCACCACTCGACCACCTTGGTCACCCAATCCGTCTCGGCATTCGCCGGATCGGATCCTTTTCTATCGACAACCCCACTCGCCTTGCAAGTGACGTTGCCGAGGGCTTGTAAGTACCCAAATCTGGCTCATGCCTTAGGTTAATTTTCCCGACATTTCGGTAAGTTTTCCGGTAATTCCCGGACTTTCCTAGTGTTAGGAAATGTCTGGAACAGTCCAAATTTAAATTAGGGCTGTAAGGAGCCTTCCTAATTAAGAAAACACGTTTTTCTTAATTAGGGAGAAGCTTCTAGAATGATGCCACCTTGCATGGTTCTAGAATCTTTGAGTCATTGTGGATAAGACCGCACGGCCTCATTTGCAAAGGGCCTGCAGCCGCACGGCTTCATTAGCCTTATCCAGACTGCCTATAAATAGAGCCTTCCTCTACCCATAACAACAACAACAACAACACAAACAATCACACACACACACACTCCATAGCAGTCCAGACGTGAAGAAAACCCTTGAAGGCTCAAGAAGGCGAAGAAGAAGCTCAAGAAGCCATCTCCCTCCTCCTTGAAGACCCAAGAAGAACCTCTCCTCCTAGCTCCGTCCGAAGAAGCGAAGGAAACGATTGGTAACCTCGCACGCCCTAACCTTGCATTTTAATTGATATACTTGCTCATTGCATTCATATATCTTGCTTGGGACTTGGCATTTATTCATAAAGATCATATCTTTATCACCCCCTTCCCCCTTTGCATGCATTAAGACCTCATTTGTCATAAAAATGTAGTCTTTTTCATAAAGGTGCATCCTTTTGCACCTAAAATCCCTATTTTCCAATAAAAATGTTATCTTTATGCATCATTTGCATACAAAGATCAAATCTTTTTTTCAATAAAAACGCATCCTTTGCATCAAAACCCCCTTTTTCAATGCATCATTTGCATAAAAACCAAATCTTTATGCATCATTTGCATAAAGATCATTTCTTTAAATCAAAAAGCATCATTTGCTAAAACTAAAAATGTCATCTTTTCATTAAAGAGTCATTTTTCATCATGCATTCCCCCTTTCCCCAACCTTGGAACGGATCGGTGTAAAAGTTCTCATCTTTGCATCGTTCCTTCCATTAAAGGTTCATGATTTCTTTAGGAAAAGGATAACCTTGAACCCTATATCTCCGATTATCACTTAAGAATGAGTATGAAGCCTCTATACGAGCTCGGCCAGTCTTAAAGCGTAGGATTGATGGGCTAAGGACATTCCTTCCTAAAGAACCTCATCTTTGACCCAAAAGAGAGTCATTCTCTCGATCACGCAAGTCCCGAGGGTCCCGAGGTTTAAAATGCGATGATCATAAGTCATAAGATGAGGACGGGATCATAATCCCAAATACATAAATTCCAAGGAATCGGCGACAACCAACAAATGGTTTGTACGTCAGGAAGACAACTTGGGACATCCCCCCCCTTATTTTCAAACACATGCACACAAAGAAAGCACGCAAGCAAACATGATTAATGAAATCTAGGGAGACTTGCTCCGGCAAGGCACTTTGGGTGAACGCCAAACGTTCTTCCCAAGGGGTAACTTAACCTCCGAACCCATAAAACCTTTTTTTCAAAGTTTTGAGGTAATCAAAATGGCGTGGCGACTCCGTTTTTCAAATAACTCGGATGTCTTCAAACTCGCGTGAATTCCAATAAACAAAAGAATTTGGGCACACATTCACAACGACATAACTAGCCACTGGCTAGTTATGTCACGCGACATAATAAGCCAAATCTGGGCAGAATCAGTTTGTTTAATTTTTCTGCTATTCTGTGATTGTGTTTACAATCTGAGATGTTTTATGTCTTAATCTGGATGCTATAAATTTCTGGAAATAAAATTTATAGGGCTATGCTAGTTTAATTCATTGTTTAAGATGCATGCTTAATTAATTCAAATGTGTTTTATTAATTGTTGCGATGCATGAATTAATTATTCTTAAGTGTTAAGAATTTTATTAGATGTTTAGTTGAAACATTGATTCATAGTTTCCTAATATGTTTAGATTTAGACATTGTAAATTTTGGATTTTATGATTGTTTATGGAAACAAGTCATAATTACGCAAAATTTAAAAGGAAACTGATTATTTATAAAAGGTAGTGATTATGTTGCCAAATCGGGTGATTTCTAATTGTGCATGACTAGGAGAGTTCTGTCTAAGGAAGAGTTGGTACTTAAGTAGTCCTTGTGGCTCACCTATCTTCCTGGGAACTTACCTGGTGCATGATTGTGACTATCTTTGCTGATATGCTTATAATCTACCTAAAAGAACCTTTATTTAACTTTTAAGTTCTTTATGCCAATTCATGATTAAAACACTTGAGACCACTCGGATAGTTTTGGGTGGGCTTGCCATAGCAAGGTGCTTTGATTCTATTCCGTTTGCGAGCAAGATGAGGAAATGGTGGTTCCTATACGTTTAAAATGGATGAACTTAATTGGGTTATCAAAATGGTTTTGGACCCAAGGCATAAGATGGGATTAAAATATGCTTGGACATATGATGTCTTAAATAAATCTCATAAAAGATTCTAAGAGTCATATACGATATGATTGATGTCTTCTACCTAATTAGTTTAGTCTTGAGCGGTGCGCCATAGCGTACTTGAGATTAAATTAAAGTTGGATCTTAGCCCATTAAATGCATATTATGCTTATTTGCATTGGAAGGTGTATGATTTAGTGGGAGTATTTGTAAAATACATTATTTGCTCTTAAATGATAAATGTGTTGATATTGATATGTGTTCATATAATTTGTATATTTTGTTGTAGAAGTAGCATTACATAATGATAATTGCGATTCGTCCTTATGAAGGACGAAGTTCGAAAGGAACGATACATTTAATTCTGATTGGATCAGAAGCCTAAAGAATGGTTCTTGGGTAAATGTGTACGTTCTTGACGAATCAGTTCCTACTGAACCCACTGCAAATGTTGCAAAGGGCAAATAAGGAAGCAACATTAGAAACATATTGATGATTCTGACAATATTGCTTGCCTTGTAATTGCCATCATGTTTAAAGGCTCTTGTGAAGAACCTTGAGTACATGATAACTATTCTTCTGTTCTAGCATAACGCAAAAGGGGAAATGTTCCAAGTGCATGCTAGGCAAAAGATATATGTTGTGGTGAAGGCTCTTAATTCATGAGATGAAAGAAGGAGCAATCCGCAAATTGTGTTAATGATTGACACAAGAAAAGGGTTCATAAAGGAAGGAAAAGAAGGTAAAGCAAAGGTTGCTAAACCTAAGGCAAAAGTTGCAAAGCCAAAGAGGCTAAACCCAAAGTGTCTCAAAAGGATGCAGTTTGCTACCAATGGAATAAGATTGGTCATTGGAAGCAAAGTTGCAAGGCTAATTAGGAAGGCCTAAAAGGTGAAGAAGGGCAATATGATTGCTACTAATTCAAGAATCTATATGATAGATATTTTTCTTTCGAATTCTTGTTCTTGGGTATATGATACCGGATTGGATCCCACATTTGTTTAAATGTGCAAGGAACAAAGAATAGAAAGCTACTCAAATAAGGTAAATTAAACCTATGCATGGGAATGGAGCAAGAGTTGCAACATTAGCCATAAGGGACTTATGAAGTCACTTTACCTTGTGAAGTAGTACTTGTTTTGAACAAGTATGACTACGTTCCAGATTTGAGTAGGAGTATTATTTCTGTTTCTTAAATGGATGATGAAGGATATAATTTTCTTATTTTCAATAAGAAGTTTTATATTTATTTAATAATATGCCTTATTGTAATGCATATGTCATTAAATGGTCTTCATATCTTTGATGATGAGAACAAAATAATATTGAAGATATCTATGATATAAATGGAAATCTAAACCGAACAATATGAACAAAGCGTTCATATGGCATTGCCGGCTTGATCAAATAAATAAGAAACATATATCTAAACTCCATTAACATGGACTTTTAGACTCATATGACCATGAATCATTTGAGGAATTTGGATCTTATTTATTGGGATTATCGACCAAACCACCCTACACTAAAGTAGTGGGAGGGCTAGTGACTTATTGGTCATTATACATAAGATGTATGTGGACTATTAAGCAGCATTGCTAGGGGAGGATTTCGGTATTTCATCATATTTCACCAATGACTTATCTAGATATGACTATGTCTATCTGACGAAGTCCAAAGGTGAATCGTTTGAGATGTTTCGAACATTTCAAGATGAAGTGCAAAACAACTTGGCAAAACTATTAAGTACTTCGATTGGATCGAGGTAATGAATATTTGAGCCAAGAGTTTGACAATCATCTCAAAACTATGAAATCGTTTCAAAGTTGACTCCACCCGGAACACCACATTGTATGGTGTGTCTGAAAGGAGGAATTGAACCTTGTAGGACATGGTTCGTTCGATGATGTGTCAATCAGACTTTCCTATTTCCTATTTTCTTTTGAGGATATGCATTAGAAATGATGCGATTACACTGAATTGAGTCCTTACTAAATCGGTTCCTAAGGCCCCACATGAGATGTGGCATGGAAGAAAACTTAGTTTATCTTTCATGAAGATTTGGGGTTGCGAATCTTATGTAAAGAGACTTGTCTCTTATAAGTTAGCACCAAATTTGACAAAGGTTATTTTCGGAAATTAATCTTACAACCGCAAAGAGAACAAAATGTTTGTTGCTCTATACGATTCGTTTCTTGAGAAATAGTTTTTCAATAAAGAATCTAGTGGGAGTAAAATTAATCTTGAAAAGAGTTCAAGAACCTGAAAATGACATGGATCCAAGAGTAGAGACGGAACCAAGTTCACAAAGGAGTTGTGGAACCGGTTCAAGATGCACAAGTCCATCGTAGATCGGATAGGTTACGATCCAAACTCAAGAAATAATGATTTCTCGTTTCGGAAAGTAATAAAGTGGAAGTCATTGAGAATGACAATCCTACTTCCTATCTTGAGGCGATGTCCACTCCTAATTTGGATAAATGGTTAGGAACCATGGAATCCGAATTACAATCCATGTTTGACAATCAAGTTTGGAACTTGATTGGGCTACTGAAGGTGTAAAAACTAATGGGATGCAAGAAGGTCTTCAAGACCGACATGGATGGGAAGGTCTGTACTTTCATGACTAAGGATTGTAACAAAGGGATCTAGGCAAATTCATAGTATTGACTATGTTGAAACCTTTTTCGCGATTACAATGTCGAAGTCTGTTAGATTTTCAATTGCCATTATCACATATTGTGACTATGTGATATGACAAATGGATGTCAAACGACTTTCTTTAAATGGAAAGATTATTAAGGATGTGTATAGTACACAACCCGAATAGTTTGACGATCCAAGAAACTCTAATAGAGTATGCATGTTGCAAAGATCCATGAGATGGGTTGAAGCAAGCTTAAAGGAATTGGAATCTTCGTTTTGATGAATTGGTCAAAGAGTTTGACTTTATCAAGTACGAAGATGAACCTTGTGTATGCATGAAATTCAGTGGGAGCATGGTATTATTTCTATTGTTTTATTACAATGATATCTTACTCATTGGAAAATCAAAAGTTCCGACACTTAAGACTGTTAAGTCTTGGTCAAGGAAAGATTTCAATGAAAGATATGGGTGAAGCCGCATACATCCTTGGCATCAAGATCTATAGAGATGGATCTAGAAGGATAAATTGGTTTGAGTCAAAGTGTTCACATTGACAAGATTCTTAGAAGAGTCTAAGAAGAGTAGCTTGTCAATGGGTCATGGTATTTCTCTTAGCAAATATTCATTGTCTTATGACAACTGATGAGCAAAAGGGAAATGAATGAAGTTCCATATGCTTCGGCATTTGGATCTGTCATGTATGCCATGATTTGTACTAGACTCGAAGTCTCATATGCTCTAAGCATGATGAGTCGATACCAATCTGATCCTGATGTAAACCATTGGATGGCAGTCAAGATGATCCTTAAGTACTTAAGAAGAACTAAGGATATGTTCTTGGGATTTGAAAGATTGGAAGTTAATCTTGTTGTAAGGGTTACATAGATGCTAGCTTCCAAACTAACAAAGTTATTTTAAAATCGCAATTAGGATTTGTGTTTATGCTTATTAGAGGTGCAATTTTGATTGGAAGAGTTCCAAACAGAAATTATAGCCGATTCTACTACTAAGGACATATTTTAGCAACATACGATGTAGCTGAAAGAGGCAGTTTGGATCAAAAGTTCATTTAGTGTTTTGGAAATACTTCAAGTGTTTTTCCAAGTATCACTAATCCGTGGAACTTTGTTGTGATAATTATGGTGTCATTTGTGCAAACAATGGAACCAAAATCACAACGGTGATCCAAACACTCACTTAGACGTTCTTCGAGGAATTCATAAAGAATGAGAAGACATTAAGATATACAAAATATCAACCGATGATGACATAAGGGAGTCACTTACAAAGACTCTCGCATAGGCAGAAGCATGGTGGGCATGTTAGATCCATGAGTATTCGATACATAAATGGAGCCTAGTGCAAGTGGGAGACTGTTGGTGTAATGCCCTAGGCTTTAGTTATGTTTAACTGAAAACCGTTATGTATCATCTTTATCGTTTATGTTTATTATTTGATTATTATATAGTTTGCATATTTATTGTAATAATCTCCGTCCCTAATTATTAAGAGAATAATTAGTATAATTGTCAATGGATAATCATATGATGATTATATGCATAGAGATGCACATTGAAATTATGGGTACTTGTTAGAGAACAAGTGACTGGACTTGACCCGTATGAGATTTATGTCATGGTCAAATGTCATAATTAAATCTCATATGGTCACTTCATTTAGTCCCTAGACCTGAGATTATCATGACCTTACATATGATGAAAGTTATGTTTGATTTTAGTCAAACGGTATCTTAACACTATATCTATAAAGGCTATCTTTGGCATAATCGGATTCATGATGGGAAGGATGATAAGTCAAGATGGAATTTGTCCCTCGGAAGAGAGATGTTTTGCTTGGGCCCCTCGATGAGTGATAATGATGAAAGTGTGTGGCCACACCCCAATATGATTGGACTATCATTATACTCAAGATCGAGAAAGCATTGAACAAATACAAGTTGACGTGGACCATGACTTGTGTTCAATATAACATCGTGAGACAAAGGGAGAAATGGAAGTGTACCATTGGAAACGTGAACTCTTACGTTGTGTTATTTGGGTAGACATAATGGCTTGCTAGAGTCCGCTTATGTCTTATGAGGGTCGATATGATCGGACTCATTGCCAACATAATACAATCCTATTGGGTCACACACAAATAGAATGAATTGGTTGAACAAAAGGAAGAATGATTGAAAGTTACGTAAGCGGCTAATTATGTCACGCGACATAACTAGCCACCGGCTAAATATGTCACGCGACATAACTAGCCACCGAGACGCGGATTGACAGCCTGGTCTCCTAATTCGATTAGGAAACATATTAATGCTAATGTAGTATAAATATGAGAGGTCTGTCAACCCTAATGGTCTAGCCGAATTTTTCAATAGAAATTCACAATCAAAAGTCCTCTCAATATTCTTCCATAAGTTTTAGGAATCTAGCAATTCCCAACCCGAGAATCGTTCTCGACATTCATATTTGTGTGGATTACCAAAAGAGGGTCTTAATTTTGTTCAAACAAATCAAAGACCTAGAGTTCAAATCTGAAGATCCAAAGGAGTTGAAGATTCAAAGATTTGAAGATCAAAAGTTTGTGATTACGAATCACATAATTATCCGTTCGATAGCTCAAGACCGGAAAGCAATTTAGGTTGGTAAATTCTATCTCATAGAAATTCAATTTAATCGTATAGAACGGATCTTAGGGCTTGGGTTTTGTGTTAATTTTATGCTTAATTCCGCTGCGCATGGATCCATAAATACTTGGTTAAAATAGGTTGGAACACTTGATTTCCATGAAACCTAAATTGCTCTACATCTTTATATGGTTGATATTAGATCCTTGAATTGTTATCTTAAGTGTGTAGACCTTATGTGTTACACATTATGCACCTGTTTGACATCTTTAATGGTGTACTTGATAGGGTTCCCTACTTTGGAATCCTAAGTTAAAATGAATTGTTTCAAGGATTGTTTAGCCGTTGTGCTACTTATAAGTGATACTTGTTATCATCTTGTTATGATAGATTTGGTATGGTTCCCTACTTTAGAATCATATATTGGTTGTTTAAGAAAGTATTTATTACTATGATTTTATTTAAAGTCCAGCTGGTACTTGATTGTTCGGGCAGTGGTATGAGATTATAATGCACCCGAGCCGAGTTCATTATAATATCATTCACTGGGTCCCTTTTTCCCCTTCCATTGGCCATGGTTTGGGTTGTGGGCTAGCTCCCCTTTGGGTGAGGTCTAGTTGCACTTTGGGGTTTGTGTCATTTTCACCCAGTTGTTGATGTTGTTACTTGGTTTCGGAACCGATTCTTCAGATGTTGATGCTGCTCAGATTGCTATATCCTTTTTGGTTAAACCTTGGCTCAGTATCCTTCTAAGTGTTACATTATTGTACTTATGTGTTATCTTATATATCCTTCTTTGTGTTTACAAGATTGTGTTGTATATGATAAATGTGTTGAGATATGTTTTCCTAATGTGATTGCATATCATCTTGTTGCATATATAATAGCTTACTGAGATTTATCTCACCCCGTCCTTTTATTGTTTTCCTTAGATAGGGGCGAGCCAGGGAATAGGCCACGTTGAGCACGGAGAGGACGCCGAGTTGGGTTGTAATTTGGGAAAGGTATTTTGTAGTGGTTTACATTATGTAAATGTAGAACCAAGGGGTAGTATACCCGAGACTTGAGATGTATGTCACTATTTTGAAACTCTTTGGTGAATGTAAATATTATAAGTTTTGGAACTATATTTCTTGGTTTGTAAAGGATTGAGTTTGGATTTAAAGTTAAGTGTTTTACCTTTAATGGTATATATATATATATATATACATATATATGTACATATATATATGTACATATATATATGTACATATATATATGTACATATATATATGTACATATATATATGTACATATATATATGTACATACATATACATACATATATATATGTACATATATATATATATGTACATATATATATGTACATATATATGTACATATATATATGTACATATATATATATATGTACATATATATATGTACATATATATGTACATATATATATGTACATATATATATATATGTACATATATATATGTACATATATATGTACATATATATATGTACATATATATATGTACATATATATATGTACATATATATATGTACATATATATATGTACATTTATATATGTACATATATATATGTACATACATATACATACATATATATATGTACATATATATATGTACATACATATGTATATATATATATGTACATATATATATATATATATAACTTCCTTTAAGTTAAACAGATTTTGTATATTGAATAATTTGGAAAGGACATTTCAAAAGCTTTTATAAAATAAAGGCGTCTTCCGAGTGTGTCCCGGGCGTGGGGCCAAGTAGGACCATAGTTCGGGACGCGTCAAGTAGCACTGTCACACCATATCAAATCCTCCTGGCAAGAAACCCACTCTAAAGTATGTTCATGTGTTTGGGTGTATTTGCTACATTCTTAATGATAGGGAATACTTATCCAAGTTTAATTTAAAGAGTGATAAAGCAATTTTCATGGGATATTTCACTAATAGTAGAGCCTATAGAGTGTTTAATCTGAAAACCAAAACTATCATGGAATCTGCCAATGTTGTTTTTGATGACTCACTTGATCTTAACCTCAAGACTGTTGAGGATGATGTTTCAGGTTGCTTACTGGACTGAAAAAATACAGAATCAGGTGCTGAAGAACCAACAGAAGCTACCAGAACTGAAACACCTTTTGAAATAACAAAGGATGTAACCAAGGATGTGGAGACATCTGTATCCACATCTGAACCCACATCTGCTCCCACATCCACTCAAATCCTGAAACTGAGGATAGTTCATCTGAATCTGATAAGGATGATGCTCCAGAAGATAATGTGGATGGGTGTGTGGATAAATCAAGGGAAATTCCCTCTAAAATCCAGAAAAATCACCCCACTTCACAGATTGTGGGAGATGTGCATGCTCAAGTGAGAAAAGGCAGAAAGACAAGGTAGACTATAGAAAGATGGCTGGATTATGGAGTTGCTCATCAGCATACTCCCAGGTAAGTTTTTGCTGTTTTATTTCCAAGATTGAACCAAAGAACATCACTGAAGCATTGAAAGATGCTGACTAGATTCTTGCTATGCAAGAAGAGTTAAATCAATTTAAAAAGAATGATGTGTGGACCCTTGTCCCTAGGCCCTCTCATGGAAATGTCATAGGAACCAAATGGATTTTCAAAAATAAAACTGATGAGAAGGGAGTGATTACCAGGAATAAGGCTAGGTTAGTTGCTCAAGGATATACTCAAATTGAGGGAATTGACTTTGAGGAAACATTTGCTCCTGTTGCAAGAATTGAGTCCATTAGATTTTTGTTGGCCATTACTTGCCACCTCAAGCTTACTCTTCATCAAATGAATGTTAAGAGTGCTTTTCTAAATGGGGCATTGAATGAGGAAGCCAATGTGGAACAACCTAAGGGCTTTGAGGACTCCAAGTATCCTAACCATGTGTATAAACTGAAGAAAGCTTTGTATGGGCTGAAACAAGCCCCTAGAGCTTGGTATGGTAGGCTGACTCACCATCTGCTTCATCTAGGATTCAAGCGAGGTGAGGTAGACAAAACTTTGTTGGTAAGGAAAAATAAAAAAGAGATTCTTATGGCTCAAATCCATGTGGAAGATATTGTGTTTGGGTTCAAATTCTGACCCTATGCTAACTGATTTTGTGGAAAGCATGACATCCACATTTGAGATGAGTATGGTAGGAGAATTGAACTATTTTCTAGGCCTAGAATAAATCAATTCAAAGAAGGCATGTTCATCTCTCAGTCCAATATGCCAAGAATTTTGTGAAAAAGTTTGAGCTTGAACACTCCTCACATCTCAACACACCAATGGGATCTTCCCAAAAGCTGAGCCATGACTCAGACAGTGGAGTGTTGACCAGACCTTGTACAGAAGCATGATTGGCAGTCTGTTGTATCTCACAGCAAGTCGACCAGATATTATGTACAGTGTGTGTCTCTATGCAAGATATCAAGCAAACTCAAAAGTGTCTCATCTTAAAGCCTTGAAAATAATAATCAGATATGTTAATGGGACTGTGAACCTAGGGTTGTACTACTCTAAGGAGACAAACACAAACTTGGTTGGCTATACTGACTCAGATTATGCTGATAATAGTGATGATAGGAAGAGTACTACAGGTGGTTGCTTCTACCTAGGGAACAACCTTGTTTCTTGGTACAGTAGGAAGCAAAATTGTGTGTCCTTGTGCACTGCAGAGGCTGAATATGTAGCCCTTGGAAGTTGCTGCACACAACTGCTGTGGATGAATCAAATGCTGAAAGACTATGGATTGAATAGCAAAATCTTGACTGCTTTTTGTGATAACAAAAGTGCCTTAGACATATCTAAAAATCCTGTCCAACATTCTAGAACAAAACACATTGATATTAGACACCATTTCATTATGGATCTTGTAGAACAAAAAACTGTGTGTCTGGAATTTGTTGAGACTGAAAATCAATTGGCTGATATGTTAATGCAGACTGTGGGTGTTACCACAGGTGCTATCACTGGCAGTTGGGTGTTACCCGGACTGTAATGATTTGTAATTTAATAATTCTTTCCATATTATTTTATATCCTAATGTCTAATATTATTAGCAAGATATATGTGTTTGTTGGTCCATATTTCAGGTTAAATATATGGCTGGATTAAATGCTAAAATCAAGGAAGAAGTTGTTGGAGGAATTATTCGTAAACGAAGATTTACGAATAATGTTTACTTGGTCCATATTATTTGATGAAGGAATAAAAACGTGGGAAGACCAAGTCATGGAGTTGTTGCTGATTAATTGAAGAGTACAATACCAAGAAAGCAAGAGAGTACAAGGGATAAAGCATGGACTTGGGCTTCAAGAAATCGGTTGCTACATTCTAGGGAAGTTGGCGTATGAAGAGGAATTCAAGCCAAGAAATCTCTCCACTCCTCTCACACGATCCCCGAAGTTCCAAGGCTGTTATTTTGGAGTAGCCTCCAAGGCATTGGAAGGCTATAAATAGGCTAGGTGTGTTTCATTTGAAGTAAGCCAAATATCAAACACACACACCATAGCACAAGAGAGACAAAGTTCTTTGGTTCGCATATCCTTCCTCCCTTGTGATTCTAGCTTAAACACCGAGTGTTTAAGAGAGTGTGGCTAAGGATAGGATTCGTTCTTTGTCTCATTTAGTTCCATAGAGCATTATCATTGTATTAGCAATAGGGAACTTTCGGCTTTGTAATTTTGCTATATTGATTATAAAGTCTTCGCCATCTAGGCACACTCAAGTTATATATTTATATAACTTGAGAAAATTATATCTTGTGTTATTTATTTCCGCTGCACAAAGTTTTTATAAACTATTTATTTTGGTGTGTGTGTCTTTGTCCGTCGGTGTGTTAACCAAGGTGTTGGGTAACATCTACGGTAACATCTCTTTCCAAAGTGAAGCCATTGACAATTTCAATTGGTATCGGAAGCGAGTCACTTGACGATACTAAGTGCTTGGTCTAGGTGTCATGGCTTATGATCCGGCTAATCCTAATAATAAGCGTCTTCCCGTGTTAGATGGCTCGAATTATTGTTATTGGAAGATCCGTCTACGCTCGCATATCAAATCAATTGATCTTCGAGCATGGCGATCTATAACAAATGGTTACTCCTTACCAATGTTACCTGTGATGAAGATGGTGACGTACAAGTCAAACCTGAATCGAGAATGGAACATGGAAGAGATCAACCAAGCTAGTTTCAATGAAAAGGCACTTAATGCCATTTTTGAGTGGGTTGATATGCATATTTTCAAACTTATTCAAAACAGTTCCCTTTGCAAAAGAAGCATGGGATATTTTACAACGTTTTTGTGAAGGTGATGGCGTGTGCGTGAAACTAAGCTTAGGGGTCTTACTAGCGATTTGAAAGATTAAGGATGGGTGAAAATGAAACTATTCCTTCTTATTTTGAAAAATTATTTGATATTGCTAATGAGTGTCAATTGTTGGGTGAACCTTTTACCAACAAACAACTTGTCTCAAAAGCAATTAGAACCCTTCCCGAGCGTTTTAATATGAAAGTTTCATCTATTGAAGAGGCTCACAATCTTGCAACTATGGATATCAATTCTTTAATGAGTATTTTGAAAAACTTTGAGTTAAATCTCTTAGATCAAAGTGAAGCATCTAAAGGGAAAAATGTTGTTTTGAAAACTCAAGCCTCGAGTTCTTTGGATGAAAACGAAGATGAGGTTTTTGAAGAAATTGATGAGAATGCTAGTGTTGCTTTTACTTGCTAGAAAATACAATTCTATGGTTAGAAAGTATAACAATGAAAAATGCAGGTGAAAGCAAAGGAGAAGCAAACCAAGGTCTATGATTCGATGCCAAAAAGGACTTTCCCATCTAACCCAAAGTTGAACCCAAGAAGAGCATCATCGAGATCGGTTAAGGTCTGATCCAAAGCACATTGAATCCATTCAATGTCATGCTTGCTCGGGTTGGGGTCACTATTCCAATGAGTGTGCAAATACTCTAAGGAAGAGAGGAAAGAACCTATGGGTTTCTCTCGGTGATGATGAGGATGAAGGACCATCTCGGGAGGTAGAATCCGATCAAACAACCATGTTTGTCACGGTAAGTAACACGGAAAAGGACAGTGTTACCCAAGGTGTTATCCGATGCGAGATAACATCCGTGATCACACCCGACAGTGTATGATGAATTATGTGATAATAATGCTGTTTGTTTTGTTAGCTCTTCTAACCCCGATACGGGAAGTACACAAGAGGATGAGCAAGAGCAAAGATGATCTCATTTCCGGATTAAAAGACCTTTACGAGGCATTGCTCGTGGAATGGAAGAAAGAGAACAATTTGGTTAAGTCCTTAACCAAGAAGAATGAAGGACTCCAGTGCCTATGTGACTCATATGGAGGTTCAAGCAACAAAGAGAGAAATCGAGCTTGAAAGAGTCAAGGGCAATTTGACTCTAGCCGAAACCACCTTGAAGAAGCTCAACACCTGGATCTACCAAATTGGATGAGATCTTGAACTTGAGTACACCTCTCGGAAGCGGTATTGGTTTTCAAGAATCTTTGAATAGTATTCTTTCTACTTTGTCTATGAATGATAATGAGAATTGTTTTGTTAAGGAACGTTTTTTTGACAAAGATTCTTCTTCAAAAGAACCATGTGACAAAGGGAAGGTGTGTCAATATTGTCACACACCTGGACATTTTAAAAATAAATGCCATATTCTTTCGAAAAAACTGTCCAGTCCCTTGGTGTTACCCGAGGTGTTGCCCGACACACGGGATAACACACCCAAATGTCGAGAATGGTAAAAATTCAAAAAAGGTGTGGAAACCAAAAGCTAATACTGAAATGTGATGTTGTGTAACCGCTTTAAAAACAAATATTGAAGGTTCTTGGTACTTTGATAGTGGGTGTTCACGTCATATGACAGAACAAAATTGTTTTTAAAAGACTATGAAACAATTCATGGGGGTAGTGTAACTTATGGTGGTGGGAGCAAGAGTAATATCATTGGGAGAGGGACACTAAATGTGTCCTGGATTTCCAACCTTAAAGAATGTCTTACATGTTGATGGACTTGTAACTAATTTAATTAGTATTAGTCAACTTTGTGATGACAACTTAGAGGTGAAATTTAATAAAGATACTTGTGAAGTTTATGACAAGATTAACAATTGTGTAATGACGGTACAAGATTTAGTGATAATTGTTATCTTGTTGAAGACAAGCAAGTATGCCATTCGGCAAAACTTGATAACACTACATTGTGGCATCAAAAGTTGGGACATGTTCACTTTCGTAACATAGAAAAGATTGTTAATCTAGATGCTTTGTCCAAGGCATTCCTAGTCTTGATCTTAAATAAAAAATTGTTTGTGAGGATTGTCTCAAAGGGAAACAAACTCGTGTTACCCATGGTGCGCCCAACACAATGAGCAACACACTTGGTACTACACATTGTTTTCAACTCTTGCATATGGATCTAATGGGTCCACTTGAGATAGAAAGTTTTGGGGGCAAGAAATATACTTATGTCATTGTTGATGATTTTTCACGATTTACATGGGTTTTATTTTTTAAGGGAAAAATCGAGACTTTTGAAAAGTTCAAAATCTTGCACTCTAAGATCAAAAATATGTTTTGTGCTTCAATTTTTCGAATTAGGTCCGATCATGGGAGGGAATTTGAGAATGTTTCTTTTTCAAATTTTTGTGAAAGAAAAGGTATTCACCATGAATTTTCAGCCCCAAAAACACCTCAACAAAATGGGGTACTGAAAAGGAAGAATAGGACTTTACTTGAAATGACTCGTGTGATGTTATTTTCAAAAGAATTTCGAAAAGATTTTGGGCGAGAGGCACTAAATACGGCTTGTCACACAGCCAATAGAGTTTTTCTAAGACCCGGCACAACCATGACTCCATACGAAATTTTGAATGGTAGAAAACCAAAAGTTCATTATTTTCATGTCTTTGGTTGTGTGTGTTACATTCTCAATGATCGGGACTACTTAGCAAAATTGGACTCTAAGAGTGATAAGGCCATTTTTCTTGGTTATGCTTCAAATAGTCGTGCATATAGGGTATTTAATCTAAGGCTAAAAACCATCCAAGAATCCATGAATATTGTTTTTGATGATCACTCAAGTATTGCGGGAGAAAATGTTCAAGAGACACCCTTGGAGCTGTTGGAAGAAGTCGATCCGAGTAAGGTGTTACCACGAGGTGTTACCACGAGTGCTAACACGATAGTAACACAGACCGAGCAGGGTGTTACCATTGATGAGATAACACCTCGAGATAGCATCGATTCCGATCCGACAAATGAAGATCAAGAAGGAGTTGAAACGAGGGGTTCACGAGAATGTGAGAAGAGATCCTCCACCTAGAATCGGTAGGAATCATCCTACAACCCAAGTAATTGGGGAGGTGAATGAGGGTGTACAAACAAGACGTATGAATTCCATTAGTGACCGTGACATGGTAAGGTATGTGTGCATGTCCACCACATACTCAAAGGTAACATACTCTTGTTTTACTTCATCCGTAGAACCTAAAAATGTGATTGAAGCTTTAAAAGATAATTTTTGGATTCAAGCAATGCAAGATGAACTTGATCAATTTGCTCGTAACAATGTTTGGTCTTTAGTACCCCGTCCCTCAAACACTAATGTTATTGGGACAAAATGGATTTTCAAAAATAAGACCGATGAGTATGGAAACATTGTTAGGAACAAGGCTCGTCTTGTGGCTCGAGGCTATACACAAGTGGAAGGTATTGACTATGACGAGACCTTTGCACTGTGGCTAGAATTGAGTCAATAAGACTTTTATTGGCCATTGCTTGTTTTCTTAAAATCGCATTGTTTCAAATGGACGTCAAAGCAGCCTTTTTAAATGGATACTTAGATAAGGAAGTTTTTGTTGAACAACCAAAAGGCTTTGAAGATCCATTTCAACCAGACCATGTGTATAGACTTGATAAAGCTCTTTATGGGTTGAAGCAAGCTCCACGTGCATGATATGGTAGGTTAACTAGTTTTTTACTAGAATATGGTTTTACTAGAGGAGAAGCAGATAGGACTTTATTCATTCTTAAACATGGAAAAGAACTTGTCGTGGTTCAAATCTATGTTGATGACATAGTATATGGCTCTACATCAAAAACTTGTTTAAATGATTTTGTAGAGGCTATGACATCAACATTTGAAATGAGCATGATGGGGGAACTTAACTTCTTTCTACGCATGCAGGTTAAGCAATCAAGTGAAGGGATTTTCATCTCCCAAAGCAAATATGCAAGGAACCTGGTGAAGAAGTTTGGGTTGGAAGGTTCGAAGAGCTCAAAAATTCCTATGGGCACTTCTCTCAAGATTGGAAAAGATCAAGTGGGAGAAGATGTTGATCCAACCCTATATCGTTCCATGATTGGTAGTCTCCTTTACCTTACTTCTAGTCGCCACGATTTGATGTACAAAGGTGTGTGTGTATGTGCTAGATATCAATCCAATCCTAAAGTGTCTCACCTAAATTACGTGAAAAGATCATTAAATATGTTTTGGAACTAGTGATTTAGGGATTTGGTATAGTAAAGATACTAATACTAATTTAGTAGGCTTTAGTGACTCGGATTGGGCGGGGGATATGGATGATAGGAAAAGTACAAGTGGGGATGTTTTTACTTGGGAAATAATTTAGTATCATGGTATAGTAGAAAACAAAATTGTGTTTCATTATCCACAGCTGAATCAGAATATGTAGCTGCTGGTAGTTGTTGTTCACAACTAATTTGGTTAAAACACATGCTTGATGATTATGGTCTTGATAGCAATATTTTGACCTTATCTTGTGATAATTTGAGTGCTATTAATATTTCCAAAAATCCTGCGTAAAGATTTTCAACACTCCGTACTAAACATATTGGCATCCGTCATCATTTTTTAAGAGATATGGTAGATAAAAAGATAATAAATATAGAGCATATTGATACAAAGTATCAACTTGCTGATATTTTCACAAAACCCTTAGACCATGATAGATTCTCTAGTCTAAAGAGATCTCTTGATCTTTGCATTCTCTAAAAATTGTCCTCTGTAGTAAGGTGTTACCATGGGTCGATAACACACGGGGTAACACATGTATACTAGTGCATATTTTTGCTAGTTTGGTTTTATTCTCTCTGTAAGGGTTCCCATAGTTACGTGAGCTATGAGAGTTCTCACTACCGCACATGCCGACCTTTTTGTTGTGGTAGGATAGCACCCTGAATAACACACTTGATAAAACTCCCTTCATATGCTTAAAGTGACAAAGTCACTAATTTTTTTGATAAATAAAAGGCAAAGGCATTTATCCATACTATTCTCTCGAGCTCGGGGCACGGTGTTCGCTGCAACGATGTACTCTTGCCAATGAGAATGCATGAGGTGATTTATGCTAAGTATTAGGGACATGGAGTTTGCTACTACAGTGTACCCTACTTGAAAGGCATAAATCACTTGGTCTTTACACTTGAAATAAAACTCGAAGCACGGAGCTCGTTACTACGATGCTTTCTTGTTTAAAGAAGTGTAAAAGAATTTTATAAATTGCTATGCCTCGTGGTCTAACAAGCTTGTTATGCCTAAAGTGTTTAAAATGCTCAGCTTATTATGCCTCAAGTGTTTGAAACTGAATATATTTATCAAGGGATTTTTATCGTATGTGTTATCCTAGATGTTACCATCATTGCCATTAACATATTTGTATGTGCTATATTATGTTTTTTATTTCTTTATTTTCGGTTCAGTTAATTAATTTTTTAAACTTTGAAAGTCTTTTTATTGTTTAAGAGTTTTAAAAGTTTGAAAAAGTCTTTAACTAACCAATTTATTCTTGATAAACAACTCAAATATCTAAGTCCTAAAATCTAGGGATTTGATTTTCAAAAACCATATGGACTTGGTATATTTGTATTTGTTTATTATTTTTTTTATATATATTTAAAAATTCAAAAAATTAAAAAAGAAATTATTTAAAAAAAAAAAAAAAAAATTTCAAAATAATGGCCGGATGTCTTTATTTTTGTGAGGAGTTTTGTACTTGTTTTTCTTGTGGCCTAGAAAATAGGGGAGTAAATATTATAGTTATTTTTGTGTGGCTAGAAATAAGGGAGGTTAGGTAAATATTTAATGTAATTATTTTTAGTGGCTAAAAAATAGGGGAGATTAATTAAAATAGGAGATAATTAGAGGAAGTAGGATAAGTCTTGAAAAATTAATTCCTAATCTAATTCTTATTTTTTCTCCTCTCTCTCGAAACCGCCCTAATCCCCTTCTCTCTCTACACGGTAAATACCCCTTCCTCGTCACCGTCAATCCCTCACTCTCAAACCTTCCAAAATCAACAACCTTCCTAAATTCCAAACCCTTCCTAAAACCCTAACCATGGCAACCCCTACCAAAAAGCAATCCGCCCCTTTGGAGGTATCTCCGGGCGTTGGTTCAAGTGGTCCTAGTCTCATGGACACTTCGACCACCCCTCTCAATGTGTCTCCGGCAATGACAATGTCGGTTGATGATCCTCCTTTGGTGACAACAATGGCGCAACCCTTGCCCATTGTGACCTTACCACCTCTTCCACCCGTTCCATCAACCAAAAAGCCAAAAAGAAAAGCCATTGCTCACAAATCCTCGGCACAACCCGTCAAAAAGAGGAGCTCAAGTAGGCTCACCTGCAATGAGGCACAAAGGGACCTCTAAATCCAACTCATCCTCCGATCCTGTTGAAGTTTCGAGGAGTCTTCACTTGGTCTCTCCTCGGCTCATGTTTCGGATGAAGACTTCCATGCCGATTCCGAAAAGAGCCATTCTGTTGAGACATTTGAAGATTGGGAGATTGAGGAAGAAGAACCCTTGTATGAAGTTAAGAAAAGAAACATTAAAGGCAAAAGCAAGTGGATCATTGTCAAAGATGTTACCCAGAAAGGCCGCAACACCCAAGGTAACATCCTCTCGTTTCTAAAGCTTCAAAGTCTTCAATTAGTGAGTTTGCTTATTCTCGAGTCCTCTCGATTTCATTGAGAAAGAGTTTGATGACGTGAATACTGTTTTTCCAAAACCTTACTTCTCATTGGAGTTTTATCGAAAAGAAAATATGGAGTTTTGGTTAAGGCATAGTGACACGAAAATTCTCAAAGAAAAGCACATTGACGAGGTTGATTTCAAAAGCATGGTATATTTCGGTTCTTGGAGGATAGAAATTTTTTGAAAGCTAACTTGCATCCTTCGAAATTTGTTGAAGCTATAGTCAAAAATTTCTATGCCAACCTTCATGCCAACCTAGATAATGAAAAGTCCGATCAATTTGGAAAGGTGTTTTTAAGGAACAAATTTTTTTCTATTACTCCTTCTTTGATCAACAAGACTTTAGGACTCCCAAATTTGGATGATGATGGTCCTATTGTTCATAAGGATGAAATTGCTAGGTTTATCTCTCATGATGTCGTGCATGAATGGCCCTCCAATCCTAATCCCAAAACCAAAGTTCATTTTCTTGCTTCCCGTCTCACTTCACTCTTTGCCGTGCTTCACAAGCTTTGCATATTTAATTGGGTTCCTACTTCTAACGAGCAATATGTGACATTGCAACAAGCTGAAATCTTGTATAAGTTAGGAAAGAATCGAAGAGTGAACTTGGGTAGATTGATCTTCAAACATTTGGCTTCGTGGGGTAGAAGAAAAGACATTACTATGTTTCCTTACCCTTCTTTAATCTTCCAAATTTTGAAATCTCAAAAATTGCCCATTGAAGAGTCGGATGAGTATACACCCAGTCTTGATCTCTATGCTATAGATTCCAGCTGACTAAGAAGAATACCAAGAGTGTGAGATACACAGGTGATCTTCCTTGGTCAAAGATAAATGAATTTGGGTCAAGTGATGCGGTTGCTGCTAAGGGTGTTACTCAATCGGTTATCCCAAATGTTACTCCGAAATCTCCAAGTTTTTCGGGTACAGATGCGGCTCATGTTCTTGCTAATGTATACAATTTGTTGGGAATGCTTCACCAACAATACCAAAGACCACGGTTTTGGCGTTTCTCCACAAACAAACTTCTACCATTTCCGAGATTGTGCAAGGTTGGACAAAGCTCAAGGAGATCTTGATGAATTCATCCAGCAGGTTTCTTCCCAACCGGGGGAGTTGATAGTCTTGATGGAGCTGGTCCAAGTGGTGGTGGTGTTGGAGATGCCGGTGGCCACAGATGTTACCGATGGTGCCGACTTAGATCTGGAGATGAAGAAGGGGATGATCGGGAGGAAGATGAAGCTGATGATGAACGAGAAGAGTGAGTACAATACATCGCCTGAAGGTTGATGTTGCCGCTCTTATGGTGATGATATTTTTTGGTGGTTGAAAAACAATTTACTTTTATGTTTTTATTTGGAACATGTTTTAAATACTTTGGTGGTTTGTTTTATTTGCTTATGGTGCTTAAACTTTTAGGGTTGTTTTGAACATGGAGTAGCTTAGTAACTTTGATTTATCTTTGGTACTTTAGGTTACTAGTTAGTTGGAAAACTTATTTTGGAAAATATGTTTTGATAACTAGTATTTTTGTGATAAATCATTGTAGTTGTTAATGCCTTGATTATGGGGGAGTTGATAACTATGAAGTTGCTACGGATGGCTAACAATATCTTGCGAGGATCAGCACTTTAGAGTTTGGAAAGAAATTATAAATTATGGGGAGATTGTTAATGCAGACTGTGGGTGTTACCACAGTGCTATCACTGGCAGTTGGGTGTTACCCGGACTGTAATGATTTGTAATTTAATAATTCTTTCCATATTATTTTATATCCTAATGTCTAATATTATTAGCAAGATATATGTGTTTGTTGGTCCATATTTCAGGTTAAATATATGGCTGGATTAAATGCTAAAATCAAGGAAGAAGTTGTTGGAGGAATTATTCGTAAACGAAGATTTATGAATAATGTTTACTTGGTCCATATTATTTGATGAAGGAATAAAAACGTGGGAAGACCAAGTCATGGAGTTGTTGCTGATTAATTGAAGAGTACAATACCAAGAAAGCAAGAGAGTACAAGGGATAAAGCATGGACTTGGGCTTCAAGAAATCGGTTGCTACATTCTAGGGAAGTTGGCGTATGAAGAGGAATTCAAGCCAAGAAATCTCTCCACTCCTCTCACACGATCTGAAGGTCCAAGGCTGTTATTTTGGAGTAGCCTCCAAGGCATTGGAAGGCTATAAATAGGCTAGGTGTGTTTCATTTGAAGTAAGCCAAATATCAAACACACATACCATAGCACAAGAGAGACAAAGTTCTTTGGTTCGCATATCCTTCCTCCCTTGTGATTCTAGCTTAAACACTGAGTGTTTAAGAGAGTGTTGGCTAAGGATAGGATTCGTTCTTTGTCTCATTTAGTTCCATAGAGCATTATCATTGTATTAGCAATAGGGAACTTTCGGCTTTGTAATTTTGCTATATTGATTATAAAGTCTTCGCCATCTAGGCACACTCAAGTTATATATTTATATAACTTGAGAAAATTATATCTTGTGTTATTTATTTCCGCTGCACAAAGTTTTTATAAACTATTTATTTTGGTGTGTGTGTGCTGTCCGTCAGTGTGTTAACCAAGGTGTTGGGTAACATCTACGGTAACATCTCTTTCCAGTGAAGCCATTGACAATTTCATGATATATTTACAAAGGCATTAGATTTTGAGAGATTTTTCTCCTTGAGGAAGTCTCTTGGCTTGTGTAATATTTAAGGTTGAGTGCACAAATGTGCAACATCCACTAACACATCTGTATATTATTTAACTGAAAAAAAAATAAAATAAAAAAATATCATGCATTTGCACGAAATATCTCAGTGTGGTCACTTGTAAGTTTACATCTTTGACATTTTCTGATCACTCAATTATGGGCATTTATTGTTCATGTTGTCTTTTGATAACTTGATATAATCTTCTTAGATATCTCACAGTGGGTGCCTTTAAATCAATGAGAAATAGATGCTTCACCCATTTGTGTGAAGCAGAACCATTGTGATCAAGTGATTCTCAAGAGAAAATTTGAAATCAAACTTGAAAAGATCATTGGGAAAAAAGGCTATCTTTGGGAAATAAGAAAAGTGAAAGCTACTCAAATTGCAAAATATCCACAATAAAAAATGGGTAGATGGATCCTAAAGGATGTGCAGATTAGATTATTGCTCATTGACTTTTTGTGATCTAAATGTGTCCCTAAATGTGACTCACATCCTATGTCACATCTAAAACCTGAGATTTTTTCCTTCACCTGTGTGTTGCATCATGCTAGTCATACTACATTTTAAGTCATATAGGGTGCTTTGTAAATATTCTAGTTAGTTTATTTTTATTCTTAATTTATTATTTGATTTAACATGTTTTTGTTTTCCAAATTCTCCCATGAAAAAGAAAGGTGTGTATCAATCTTTATTGAAAAAGGAAGGACAAATTCAAATGGGATTCTGTGGAAAAGATATGGCTGAAGTTTGTTTGTTACCATAAAAGGTATGCAATATTTTGATATCTCTTAATCCCTATTTTTTCGTGATTTGTTGTGTGTGGTAATCTCAAAGGTTTTATAGCCGTTGTGGACTCCTTCTGTTTTTGCTGCAATTTTGAGTCCTATTTGAGGTGGGAATCCTTATTTGAGTAGGAAAGGGGGAGTTGTGAGTATTTATGTGGCACAACCCTTGTCATATCTCCTTAAACCCTCTTAAATTCTTGCTCCCTGTTATTGTAATCTCTCTCTCACACACACACACACCATATATTCTCTCTCTGTCTGTATAACCAATCTGCAAAATCAATGGAGCTGAAGCTGTGGATGTGGGTCAGGATGTGGCCATATCTTGTCACACATCTGCAACTTCTTTTGATGATCAAATGGAAACCCTAGATGCAGAGATTGCTGCAGTTGTAGCCCAGACACATGCCAAGAACCTTAAAGATTTGAAGGTGGATCTCCAGAAATGGGAAACTACACTTTCTAGTAAAAAGGGGGAGAAGAAAAAATGATGGATGAGAATGATACTGATGATGTCTTTTCTGTTGCGATGAGAATGATACTGATGATGCCTTTTATGTTGCTGCTGATGTTTCAGAATGGGGAAGTTGGGATGCTTAAACTCAGGGGGAGTTTTACTGTTTGTTCTTACTGGTGATTAAAACATCAACATAATGGGGAAGTTGGGATGCTTAAAATTAGGGGTAGTTTTACTGTTTGTTCTTACTGGTGATTAAAACATCAACATGTTTGCTTTTTACTTTTTATATTTGTTAGTTTTTGCTTTTAATATATGTTAGTTTAAACATTGGTCTGTAATCCCTAAACATGTTGCTGAATGGTTGCTTTTGGATATATTTGTTGAACTACAATTTTTAGTTCTAACCTGTTCTATGCAGTTTTGTGTGGATGTGTAGACACATCTGTACACACATCCATTCAGGGGGAGTTTTCATTTCTGAAAATATTGGTCACAATGTGATCATTATAAATATTTGGTTTTGACCAGAAAGTCCAAAATAGGGGGAGATTGAAAGAGTAAGTTTTTAGGAAACAAGTTGTTTCCTATTTCGAACCATTGTCACATATTTGGTAAGTTGATTTTGAGACTTTCATGGAAGATTGATATTTGTTAATATTGTAAATATCTTTTATTTATGTACATAGATTTATATTAAGACTAACCTACTAACAAAATATCTTTCCTTGTGAGTGTACTTTATGTTTCCTTGTAGGAATTGGAAAACTCACATAAGGAAGGTGTTGGATTCGTGAAGATCTTCTCAAGGTGCATATAAATACAAGAGATCAGCACAAGAGAAGACACGATTTTTAGAGATTTATTTGAGAGTCAAATACTTTTGTTCTTCACGTTTCAACATTGTGATTTTAGGTTGTGAGTAAAGGTTGTGTCTTACATCCGAACTCACATCTAGATTTTTGTCAAGTTCTTTGTTTTACTTTTGATTGGAATAGAGTCTACTTAGGAAAGGGAGTCTGTTCTTGTCATAGAAATGTTGGTGTAGTGCCCTAGGCTATAGTTATGTTTAAACTTGAACCATTATGTATCATCTTTATTATTTATTATATAGCATGTTTATTTTGTTCATTATATGTTTACATGTTTATTATATTGAACTGTGTCCCTAGTTGTTGTGAACAACTAGTATAAGTTGGTAATGGATAAATCATGGAGATGATTATATGCATGGAGATGCACATTACACTTATGGATACTTGCTAGAGAACAAGTATTGGACATGACCTACTTATGAGATTTATGACATTGTCTGTTGTCATGATTAAATCTCATGATAGTCGTGTCATTGAATCCTTTGAACCTGAGATTATCATCGTCTTTCACATGATGAACATTGTGTTTGATATAGTCTAACACTATCTTTTATCGGATAGCAATAAGGTCTATGTTGGCATGATTGGATTCTTGTAGGGAAGAATGATAAGTCAAGACGGGATTTGTCCCTCTCTGTTTGAGAGAGATGTTTGCTTGGGCCCCTCGATGAATAGAGTTGATGAAATGTGTGGCCACACTCAAGTGATTTGATAGAGATCAAATGCATTTGGATTATCAACATATTCGGAATCGAGAAAGCATTGAACGGAATGAGTTGACATAGACCATGACTCATGTTCAATTGGACATCGTGGACAAAGGGATTGTGACATTTGATATATCGAGAAATCAAGCTTTGATGTTATATTAATTGGGTGGATATAATGGTTTGCTAGAAACCACTTATGTCTTGTGAGGTCATGTTTTGACTCACTACCAACATAATATAATTCCTATTGGGTCACTCACAAAGAGCGAATTTGATTCAGGCTGAAAATTTGGGAAATTGGGATTCTGGCATGGCATGTGGTGCGACACACATGACCATTACAGAGGCATGACTCATTCCAGGAATCACGACTCGTACCATAAACCAGCACAACTGCATTTTTAGTCACGACTCGTGGAACGAGGGCTTTTTGCTTGGTCATGACTCGTGCCCTCAGGCACGACTCGTGCCCTTGATCAGCACACGTAACTTTCCTGGCTTGCCTCGTGGTGCGTCAAACTTAGCCATTGGCATATCACGTAGTGCGACATACTTAGCATGTCCGTACGTGTTTCCTTGGCTGGTAAGGTTTTTGTGTTTGACAAGAATTTAACCCTAAGTGTTAGGGATTTATACCAATGTATAAATACAAACCCTTGGGTAGCCAAAAACAATCTCTCACACACATCATTGTTCTAGGTTTATGAAATTCTAGGCTTTGATTTTGATTAAGAATCAAAAGTCCCAAAACCAATTCCATTGTTTTTGCCGTTGTTTATTGAAAACGTTTCAATAATCGAAAGGATCATCTAGCAATCCAACAAGAAGAAGTTCTTGGTTCGCTTGTGTGTGGATCACCATTAGAGGGAGGTTGCTTTATCTCCTAAGGCTTGAAGATCTCCGTTGATTGATTCATCACCAAGGTTGAACAAGGAAGATAGAAGATTCAACATCAAAATTTTAGGCTTGAATTTTGAGATCTATTTTGACAAACTAAATCGCATTCAAGGTATGTAATTCTATTTCATGTTTTTCTAATCTCTTCATGCTAGACGGGTCTAAGGGCTAGGGTTTTGATTGTTATTTCTAAGTTCTTCCGCTGCATTTGTAACCCCAAAACCCAACAGTGGTATCAGAGCCCTGTCTTGCCATGATTAGGATTGAAATTGGCATGCTAGATTTAATTTGATTATTTGCTATCCATGCCATATGAAATAGATCTAGATTTTATGTGTTTTATTTTTATGAAAGAAATAAGTATATGTGATATGCCATGGTTATGATTTATGATGGATTAATATGATTAGTTTATCACATAGGTTGATGATTTATTTAATATGATTAAATTAATTTTGTAATTTCTCAAAATTGAATCAAATTGTTTGTATGAAATTTTGTGAAGCCCTATGTTCATAATTATGTGCACATGAGATTTATGTTACAACCATGCGATGTTTGTTACAATATGAAAACCTTCTAAATATTTAAGTCTTATGCCATTTCTTGATTAGAACACTTGTGATATTTTAAGGTATTTGATGTAGTTTTGACTCAGTTGGGTGCATCTTATATCTTAATTTGTGATCAAGATGAGATTATGGTTGATATAGTTTTGACTTAGTTAGGTGCATCGTTCCATGTCTCATGCGTTTGAAAAAGGTTTTGACTTAATTGGTGCTTTCAAATGAGATTTGACCCTAGACATAGATGAGATTTAAAATATATTTTTGACATATGATGTCTAAGGAAATCTCATAAAAGATCTAAGAGTCATATAGTGATATGATTGATGTTTCTACCTAAATAGCTTGATTTCGGGCATTGACTCAGTTAAACCAAAATCAAGTGAAATATGGATCTTAGCCTACTATGATTATATGATACATGTTTGTATTTGAAGGTGTATAATTTAGTGGGAGTATTTATGAAATACATTATTTACTCTTAGATGATAAATGTGTTGATATTGATATATGCTTATATTGTTTGCATATTTTATTGTAGAATGGCTAATCACAATAATCAGCCCATGTCACTGCGATCAGTCCTTGAGAAGGACAAGCTTGAAGAGAGCGGTACAAACTATTCTGATTGGATCAGAAGCCTTCAAATTGTTCTAAGGCAAGAGAAGAAACTGTACGTTCTCGATGAACCCCTTCCTCCTCAACCTGCTGCAAATGCTCCTAGGGCAAATAGGGATGCACATAAGAAACATACTGATGATTCTACAGATGTTGCATGACTTATGCTTGCCACCATGTCTAAGGCTCTTCAGAAGGACCTTGAGCACATGGAGACAACATTTGATCTTGCGGAGCGCTTAAAGAAAATGTTCCAAGTGCAAGCAAGAAATGAGCGGTATGATGTGGTTAAAGCCCTAAATGCATGCAAGATGCAAGAGGGGCATTCGGTTGGTATTCATGTCCTTAAGATGAAGGGTCACATTGAGCGTCTCGAAAGGCTTGGTAATCCGAAGAGTTTTGAACTCGCCACGGATGCGATATTGAATTCATTGCCTGAAAGTTATAGTCATTTTATAACCCACTATCACATGAGTGGCATGGATAAGAATCTCTCGGAATTGCATACGATGCTTAAAACCACAGAGAATAATATCAAGAAGCCTGAAACGACAAACGTGTTAATGGTTAACAAGGGAAAAGGGTTCAAGAAAGGTGGCAAAGGTAAAGCAAGTGTTGCTAAACCTAAGGCAAAAGTTGTCGTTGCAGAGCGGCTCCCAAAGTGTCTCAAAAGGATGCGGTTTGCTACCATTGCCAAGAGGTTGGTCATTGAAAGCGAAACTGCAAGGCTTACAAGGAAGGCCTAAAGGCGAATAAGGGCAATGCGATTGCTTCTGATTCAGGTATCTATATGTGAAATTACTCGGGATTTCGCGCGGACGGGGCGCGAAACGCGGTTGTCTTTCGCGGGGGGTTGGTGTCTGAGACCTCGCTTCATGGGAAGGAAAAAATGAGGAGTCGCCACGCGGTTTTTGTATTTTGAGCCCAAACGTTGAGAAACGGCTATTGAAAATGGTGTCGTTTTTATTGGTAGCAAAAACTTAGGAAAAGGCTTTGAAAAAGGGGATCATTTTTATTGGCAGCAAAAACGAGTAAAAAGCTTTGAGTACCAGAGATTGTTAGGTTCGGAGGTCAAGTTACGTTTCGGGTAGAGTATTACGAGATCGCCCGAAACGCCTCGCATGACGAGTCTTTCTACCTTTCTCGAAATCGTGTGTGTATGTGTGTGTGTCTTTTGAAATGGGGGCTTGAATGACAAGCTTAATCTTGGTTTGAATGACAAACGTTGATTAGGTGACTTTATTTGAAAAGACGAGCGTTTGAATGACAAACGTCGGTTTTGAGTTGAAATGAGCGTTTGCGTGGCAAACGTCGAATTTGAGTTTGAAATGAGAGTTTGCGTGGCAAACGTCGACTTTGAGTTTGAAATGAGCGTTTGTGTGGCAAACGTCGATTTTGAGTTTGAAATGAGCGTTTGCGTGGCAAACGTCGACTTTGAGTTTGAAAAGGAGTTCGAAGGTCGAACTCCGGTTTTTTTGAACCGGGAATGTCATTGTTAACGATTTTTACGGGAAAAATGCGTATTAAATGATTTTGAGTGTCAAATGGCGGCTTTTAGTTTGAAGATGAGCGTTCGGAGGCCGAACGTCATTTCGCGCCTTTTGAAAGAGAGTTCGACGGACGAACTCCGGTTTTGAACCGGGCATTACATTGTTAACGATTTTTACGGGAAAAATGCGTATTAAATGATATGCGATCAACGAATCGGGTTGCGACTCGGACTTTGAAAAGTAAATACTATCACGATCCAAACGGGTCGGACTTTGTAAATGACAGTATTTAAAGTGCGGTATCAACGGAATTAAACGATCCGGATTCGTAAATGACGATCAACGAGGCCAATCGGCTCGGATTTGTAAATGACGATCAACGAGGCCAAACGGCTCGGATTTGTAAATGACAGAAATTAAAATGACGATCAACGGATCGATCGATCCGGAATTGGTAAATGACAATAAAAGTAAACGGAACGGGGTCGGAACGCCGTTTTAACCCGTGATTACTTCTCTTACGGGAAGAGAAGAGGATCGAGGGGCTAAAACGTATCGGACCCCGTTAGACGGAGGCGTCTATATTTCGATAACGACGTTCGAAACGGTTGTAGCGACTGGCGCGTAAACCGAGACGGAACGAGAGATTTAGAGAGAGGGAGTTATACCTATGGCTAGGGTCGACTCCTTTGGCTCGGGAGGTGTGTACGGGACACGGAAAGTGATTCGAAAGGTTGTTTCGAAGTAGTAAGGGGTGTATTTGATCGAAATACGAAGGTTTCACGCGAATCGAGACAGAACGGAAGCTCGGAAGGGGTGGAAACCAGTTGGGCCGTGGGGTGTGGTGAATTTTTGGTGTAAAAAATCCTCTCTTTTGGCTTTGACAGCCATTTCTATTTATAGGTGAAAAATGCGGTAGGAGTCCGGACGGACTTTGCCTGAATCCAGGGGGTTTTGTGGTATTTTGAGAATTTGAAGGACTTGTTGGCAATTTCAGAAAATGTGCACAGGGAGTCCGGCCGGACTTGGCTTGCAAATCAGGGGTATTTTGGTCTTTTGGCCTTGATTTGTGATTGAAGGGTGACTAGAGGGAGGTGGCATGGGCCGCCACGTGCCCTCCGAGTCACCACCTTATGGGAATTCGTTCCCGGTCAGTTTTGTCCGTTTTTAAAATAACAATCAGGAAAATGTCCGAAATGCCTCCGGAAAGTGCCGGAAAATGCGTTTTTCAGGGAAAGCCATACTTTTACGTGAGATGACACGTGTTAAGTACGGTTCGACGTCGGGATGCACGGGCGATCCGGGACGTCTCGTTGGCACAGCAACGGGGAGTTTAACGAGTTCCGATTAACCTGGAGCGGGCCAGTTAACGGATTTCGGTTAACTTTCTGACGGATTTGGACGATCCGGATTTGGGTACTTACAATATGATAGATATTTTTATTTTTGTTTCTAGTTCATGGGTATTAGATACCGGATGTGGATCTCACATTTGTTTAAATGTGCAGGGACTAAGGAATAGAAAGCTACTCAAACAAGGTGAAGTTGACCTACGTGTGGGGAATGGAGCAAGAGTTGCTGCATTAGCCGTAGGGACATATGATGTAACTTTACCTAGTGGCATAGTACTTGTTTTGAACAATTGTTACTATGTTCTGGATTTGAGTAGGAATATTATTTCTGTTTCTTGTTTGGATAATGAAGGGTATAATTTTCTTATTAAGAATAAGAAGTTTTATATTTATTTAAATGATATGCTTTATGGTATTGCAAATTCATTTAGTGGCCTTTATGTTCTTGATGTTGATGAGAAACAAAATAGTGTTGAAAATGTTTATCATGTGGACAAGAAGTCTAAATCGAATGACGTGAACAACTCGTTCATGTGGCATTGCCGGCTTGGTCATATAAACGAGAAACGCATCTCTAACCTCCACAAGGATGGAATGTTAGACTCACATGATTATAAATCATATGAGATATGCGATTCTTGTTTATTGGGCAAAATGACCAAACCACCCTACACTAAGAGTAGTGAAAGGGCTAGTGACTTATTGGGCCTAATACATACCGATGTATGTGGACCAATGAGCAGCATTGCGAGGGGAGAATTTCGGTATTTCATTACATTCACCGATGACTTATCTAGATATGGCTATGTCTATCTGATGAAGTCTAAAAGTGAATCGTTTGAGATGTTTAGAACATTTCAAAATGAAGTACAAAATCAAATTGGCAAAACAATTAAAGCACTTCGATCGGATCGTGGTGGTGAGTATTTGAGCCAAGAGTTTGACAATCATCTCAAAAACTGTGAAATTGTTTCAGAGTTGACTCCACCCGGAACGCCACAATGGAATGGTGTTTCCGAGAGGAGGAATAGAACCCTATTAGATATGGTTCATTCGATGATGAATCAAGTATACCTTCTTCCTATATCCTTTTGGGGACATGCATTAGAGACAGCCAAAAACAATCTCTCACACACATCATTGTTCTAGGTTTATGAAATTCTAGGCTTTGACTTTGATTAAGAATCAAAAGTCCCAAAACCAATTCCATTGTTTTTGCCATTGATTATTGAAAACGTTTCAATAATCGGAAGGATCATCTAGGAATCCAACAAGAAGAAGTTCTTGGTTCGCTCGCGTGTGAATCACCATTAGAGGGGGGTTGCTTTATCTCCTAAGACTTGAAGATCTCCGTTGATTGATTCATCACCAAGGTTGAACAAGGAAGATAGAAGATTCAACATCAAAATTCTAGGCTTGAATTTTGAGATCTATTTTGACAAATTAAATCGCATTCAAGGTATGTAATTCTATTTCATGTTTTTCTAATCTCTTCATGCTAGACGTATCTAACGGCTAGGGTTTTGATTGTTATTTCTAAGTTCTTCCGCTGCGTTTGTAACCTCAAAATCCAACGAGAAGGTGATTAGAACTTGTTTAGTATTTTTGTATTTTAGTTTTCACTAATTCGTATTTTTGTAAACAACACAGTTTTTAATAGTGAAAAGTTTTTGGCACAAGCCTTGTTTGCTGGGATCAAAACCAGTGAACGTTATAATTCTTGTGTTTTACTTTTTATTCCGCTGCTTTAATTGTGGATGTGTGGACAGTTGTATGTCACATATGTACTCACATCCGTGAACTGTTGAGTTGTTTAAACTTCCTCGCTACACGAAACTTTCACAAGCGACCTCGACAATGCCATACAGCTAATAACAAAACGCTAAAATCACCGGTCAAATCCCTAAAATCATACGTCTCAAATCTGACACAATAGTATAAATACCCCTCAGATACCACCATTAAAAGGTAACATTTTTTTACACTTTGAAACTCTTTTAATACGGTTTCACGAATTAAGAGCAAAACTTATCCTAATAACAGAGGGTATTAGCCGAAAACATCCGTTAGCTAGTCGTTTGTTTGTGATTTCATGTATATTGTTGGATATGCTAGATGAAGGTCTGATTCAATTCGATTACTGCAACATTGTTTTGGTAGAAAAAATAATAACGTCAAATCTTAACTTGATAAGTGTATGGATTTAAACAACAGGGAGGGGACTTTGGAATTCAATTAAATGGAACAAGAACACGAAAGTAAAGAGTGACACAAGGATTTTGTTAACGAGAAAAATCTTAGAGATGACATCCTCTTCGGAAAAAATCCCGGAAGTTAGGTCTCCAACCTTAAATGTTTCACTATAAGAACCGTGATTACAACTTTGGAAGATAATGGAGAGGTTTACAAGGCGTGCGTGTGTAGAGTGATAATGAATGTGTGTTTTTCGTCTCCATATCCCCTTTAAATGACAATAATTATAAACGGTTAATTACTAATTCCTATAATCTCGGCATGCATGGTTATCTTCACAACGTCCAAAGACCAAGTCCACCTTGCCGTTGAAGAGAAGTTGATCGTGCTTGGTAGTATCCCGATTTTATCTCTTCCGTTTTACTGTAAAATAATAATGAAAAATATTATATAAAATGAATAAGTAAATATTAAGTAATACTTACAGTGGAATATCATCTTGACATGCAGGAGCAACTGAGGATGTCACCATGCTGAAAAATATCCATAACAATTTGTCCCCAAAAATATTTGTCTACCACAGAAATTGAGGAGGCAAATGTTTTTCAAAAGGTAGCCAACTGTCTCCTGCATGATTTGACAACCATAATGAAACGTGGAGTAATTGGACGGTTGGGGAGTTTAATTAGGAAAAAGCAGTTTTTTGGAAAAAGAACCCTCTTTGATTTAAACAACCGCTTGGTTGTTTTAAAAGCTTCTAAAACCTTCCAATTTTTTCTTCTCACTACGGCACTCTCTGTAAGGTAACTTCTCCGCTCCTTCTCTCTTTCCTTGAATCCATTGTTTCTGTTCTTGCTTGCTTGTTACCATGGGTAGGACTAGATGGAGTTCCTTCAAGACCAAGAGTGCGTCGTCTCTGCAATATCCCATAGAGGTTGATTTTGAGGATTTTGAATGTGAGAACCACCTTTCTAAGCCAGACGAGGAGACATGTGTGTTCAGCAAAGATTGAGTCGCTAAAACGGCAATGTTGCTTCCCGGAAGGTGCCATCTTTCACCCCTTCTCTGTCAACCTTAGGTCTGATCTTATTTCTAAAAAATGGATTTGCTTTCTTGAATACCCCTTCCTCCTAGGGTTTAGTTATCCCTTTCCTTCTTTGATTTCTGAATTTTTCCAAATGACCCAACTCGCTTACCCCCAATTAATGCCTATGGCATGGAGAATTTTCGCATTTGTGATCAAAGTTAATAGGGAAAATGGCCTAAACCTAGGGCTTAATGAGATAGCTTACTCGTACGATTTCCAGCCCTTTGGGTCAAAAAGGTATCTTTTAAAGAAAAGGTCGGGTAGGAGTTCCCTAATGACCACTACGTCTTCAAACGATAGAGGATGGAAAAATAGATTTTTCTTTGTTGATAGGGCATCAATTGAAGGAGGGGACGAAATACCAAGCGAATGGAATAAGGGAGGTACTTCGATTTCTGACTTTGTGATTTCTTCCTTTTGAGTTAGACTGAAATCGTAATTTTTCTTACCTTTTTGCAGATATTGACTGGGGAGAACTATTCCCATCGGAGGAGGATACTTTAGCAAAATTTGAAGAATTTTTCAAACTACCTTTAGACAAGAGGTCACCTAGAGGCCTACTAGAAGCACCTTTGGCTGTTCGGGAAGACAATAGGGCATCATCTTCTGTTATCATGTCTACAGGTAAGCATGTTGTCTCTTTATCCTGTTTTTTTTAATTAACGCATACTACTTCTTGACATTCTTCATATATTGGTGCAGTTTCTAAGCCAGTTGCCTCGGGATCAGACTTTGATCTGGATGATATTGACGCTATGTTTGGAGATTCTCCTCCAAAGATAGAGACGAAGCCACCACTGATTCCCAAGAAAATCCCAGCAATAGAGGAGAGTGCTGGTATTGGTTCTAGGGTGAGAAAGAGGAAGGCCATCTAAGAGGAGGTGATTGAAGTAGGAGACATATTTGAAAGAATGCAAGTGGGGGAGTTTAAGAAGAAGTATATGAGCTTTACAACTGGGGTAAGGTGTTACTAACTAAACTTTGACCGATTCTAAGTTTTCATGATATCCTTTGATGTCAACTATTTATGTCACAGGTGGTGGGATATTTGGAAGACTTGGTGAAGGAAAACGAGATGCTTAAGAAGAAGTCCAAGTCAGAGGTAGCTTTGGCTAAGAAAGAAAAGGTTTTGCTGGAGAATAAAGTGAAGGAACATGAGAAAACTTTGGAAAAGCAAGTGAAGAATTTGGAGGAGCAAGAGAGGACAGTGAAGAATCTACTAGACACCTTGGCCAAAAGTGAAGGTGATCATCTTAAGGAGATTGACGATGTGAGGAAGTCCTGCAAAATTGCGGCTGCAAAGACAGTTTTTCAAAGCAGGATTAAAATGATGAAGGAGCACCATGATGGTAAATATCAGGATTGGGACATTAACAAAGAGTATGCCAATCTGGCCAAACTGACAGGGGAGCCGGTGGATGAAGGTGAGGTGTCATCCAGTCCCCAGGAAGGAATTGTGAAAGAAGGAACAGAGGTCGAAGAGGTTACTCCGAAGGCAACATCTGAGGCAACCGCCATATGAAAAGGTAAACATGTTTGTTTGTTTTTGCTGGAAATTTGTGGGTGGAAACCCAAAGACAATTTTTATTTTGTTGGTATGTAATCGGTCCATAAGGACCAAAGATAATTTATTTCAAGTGTTGGGTTGGTTCAACACTTTTGCTTTTTAGTTTTAGTAGCTTGGATGTTGGTACAATGTCTTAACTTTTGGGAATGTTTTTATGGTAGCTTTTAGAAAAACTCTGGTTTGGTAGTTTTCAAGTATGTCAGGACTTGGTATAATTTTGATGAAGTTTACTTGAATGATTACATGGTAATTTCGTAAGGTGACATGATAATATGTCAAAACTGTAGGTGCTTAAGATGACACGTATATGTCATAACCACAAGACAAAACATAAAATCAATCATTTAATTGAGTGAGAATGGGTAAGCTATATAATTTTACTCATATAGGCCCACCCCACACCTCAATTAAAGAGATATCTTTCAGTCCAGGCGAAGGTGTGGCAACCTAACATCTTAAGAAAGAGGTAATTAACTCTTCAAACCTTAGAAGGGATTGTGTACCTTTACTTTAGAAGAGATGGCCAGTCTCTGACAGAGGGGAATTCTTTGTCATCTTGACTTGAGTACTTTCGATATGTCCCCATTTTCATATGTCAACATCTTGCAAGACAGAGACATATTAGAAATGGACGTCAACTATGTTGACTCCCCTCCACAGGTTGTGTTAGCGACATCTTATTTTAAAGTAAAGTAAAATGAAAAATGACAAATAGGAAAATGAAAGGTTACGCATATTCAATAGAGGATTGTCCATACCTGGGATGAGGTGAGTTTTAGGGAGGCATTGTCTAGATGTAATACCTTTTAAGATGAATGGCGTTCCAACTTCGTGGGATCATTTGGCCATCCAGGGCTGATAGGCAATATGCTCCTTTTCCGGCCTGTACATCAATCAGGTAGGGTCCTTCCCATTTTGGGGCAAGATTGCCTGCGTTGAGTTCTTTTGTATTTTGGAATGCCTTTCATAGGACTAAGTCTCCTACTTGGAATCTTCTAACCCTTACATTTTTGTTGTAAGACCTGGCTACCCTTTGGTGATATGCTGCCATCCGAATTTTGGCCATATCTCTTAGCTCGTCTACAGTATCCAAGTAATGTGTCAAGATGTCCTTATTATGCTCAGGTGTCAACAAATCGTATCTGGCTGTAGGTACTAGAACTTCTGCTGGAATGACTGACTCTGTCCCAAATGCTAGAAAATGGGGAGTCTGACCATTAGCATTCTTAGATGTCGTCCTGTCATCCCATAAAACCAATGGTAACACTTCTGCCCATCTTCCTTTATTTTGGTCCAGTCTCATTTTTAAATTGCTTATGATAATCTTATTGCTGGATTCTGCCTGTCCATTTGCTTGAGGGTGAACAGGTGAAGATGTCACCATCTTGACTCCCCATCTCTTTAAGAAATCCTGCATTTTCCTACTAATGAACTGGAAGCCGTTATCACATATTATCTCTGAAGGTATCCCAAACCTACTGAATATGTTTCTTTTTATGAAAGAGATAACTTCCTTGTCACGGACCTGCACGTAGGCTTCAGCTTCTACCAATTTGGAAAAATAGTCTGTCATGGCTAGTAGAAATACTCTTCCTCCTAGAGCTCTTGGCAATTTCCCTACGATATCCATTCCCCAAATCATAAATGGCCATGGCGACAGGATAGGATGTAGCAATTCGGCTGGTTGATGTAGGATGTCACCGTGTCGTTGACAGGAGTCACATTTCTTTGTATATTCTGCAGCGTCTCTTCGCATTGTGGGCCAAAAATAGCTCACATTTAGAGCCTTGATATACAGGCTTCTACCCCCGATATGATTTCCACACTGCCCTTCATGCAGCTCCCTCAAAACCTGTTGGGCTCGGTCTGCTTCTAGACACCTTAAGTAGTGACATGCAGCAGATTTCCTAAACAAGAAGTTATCAATAAGTAAATATTTAGACGATCTTACCCTGAATGCTCGAGCATTTTTCTCTTCAGGTGGGATCGAATCATCTTGGAGGTACTTGATAATAGGGGCTGTCCAGGAAATTACTGCTGGACTGGTAGGGATGTCGACATCTAGAACGAACAACTCAAGACGATCAAACACTGGGATGTCGACATGCACAATTGGGATACTTGTCTGTGAAATGCTTTTGAAGGCTGAACCTAAGTTTGCCAGGGCATCTGCTTGTGAGTTTTCTTCTCGTGGTACCTGCTCCAATGTGAAAGTTTTGAACTTGGTCGCCAGAATTTTCACAATCTCCAAATATGTCGTCATCTTTGCATTTTTCGCTATATAGGACTCGTTGTAATGGTTAACAATTAGCAAAGAATCCATAAACACCCGGATGTTCTTGATATCTAGGTCCTGGGCCACTGTTAAACCTGCAATTAATGCCTCATATTCTGCTTCATTATTAGTGGCCTTAAAACTGCAACTGATGGATTGTGGTATTATGTCCCCTTGTGGCGATTTTAGTACAACTCCAAGTCCCGTGCCTCTCATGTTGGAAGCACCATCTGTGTAAAGTGTCCACATCTTCAAGATGTCATCATCTTGCAGTTGCTGAACCTCCAACTTTACTTCTTGTTGTATGATTGGACTAAAGTCAGCCACAAAATCAGCTAGAGCCTGAGATTTTATTGCTGTTCTGGGTTCATATTTGATGTCGTAAGTTCTTAATTGTACGGACCACTTAGCTATTCGACCTGACATCTCTGGTTTTCTCATAACATTCTTAATAGGATAGTTAGTACGCACAATTATAGTATGTGTTTCAAAATAGTGTCTTAATTTAATAGATGCAGTTATCAAAGCCAAAATTAACTTTTGTAAATGAGAATACATGGTCTCCGCATCTAAATGTGTCTTACTTATATAATAGATAGGTTGCTAAATACCATCTCGCTCTGTCACCAGGACTGCACTTACAGCGCTTTCTGATACTGCTAGGTAGATGAAAAGGTGTTTGCCCTCCTGAGGTTTGGCCAATAATGGAGGTGTTGGCAGGTAACTTTTGAGATCTTGAAAGGCTTGTTCATGTTGATCTTTCCACTGGAACTTCTTATTCTTTCTTAGGATGTCATAGAAAGGCTTGCATCAATCAGAAGATTTTGAAATGAACCTGGTGAGTGCAGTAATCTTCCCTATCAATCTCTGGACGTATTTGACGGATTGAGGTGATGACAGGTTGATAATGGCACGAATCTGTTCTTGGGCGGCTTCAATGCCCCTTTTAGTTACCATATAGCCCAAAAAACTTTCCTGCCTTCATTCCAAAATTGCATTTTGCTGGATTAGGTTTCATATTGAAACAATCCAAGATGTCGAAGGCTTGAGATAAGTGGCTTATGTGATCTTCAGCTTTCTTGGATTTCACTACCATATCGTAGATATATACCTCCATTGTGTCCCCAATCTGGTCTTTGAACATTTTGTTGACGAGCCTCTGATATGTTGCACCTGCATTTTGTAGTCTAAAAGGCGTAGCAATATAACAATAGATACCTGTGGGCGTTATGAAGGCGGTGTCCTCTTGATCAGATGGCTCCATCTGGATTTGTTGGAATCCTGAGGATGCGTCCATAAAAGTGAGGAGCTCGTGTCCAGAAGTGGCATCAACCAATGAATCTATGTGAGCAATGGGAAAGGATCTTTGGGACAGGCTTTGTTCAAGTCGGTGAAATCAACACAGACTCGCCATTTTCCGTTCTTCTTCTCGACCACAACTACATTTGCTAATCATCTTGGATAATCTACCTCTCGTATCATGTTGGCTTTGAGTAAACGTTCTACTTCTTCCTTGATTATCTGGTTTCTTGTTTCTGCAAACTTCCTACGCTTCTGGTGCACTGGCTTGAAACTATGATCAATATTGAGTTTGTGGGTGATGACATCTTTGCTGATGCCGGTCATGTCATCATGCTTCCAAGCAAAGCTCTTCGTTCGGCTTCTTTACAGGTCCACAAGTTTTTCTTCTATATCTGGCGGAATATCACTGCCAATAAGTAACTTGATGTCTGGATTGGAAGGGTCTAGTAATACTTCTTTCACATCGTTCTCCCTAGCTTCCAGGACCTCACGTACTTTTTTCTGTAATTGCTATGCTTGTTTGGGAGATGTCGACGCCTTCATTGAAGTCTTATAGCACTCCTTGGCCACTTGCTGATCACTGTATAATTTAGCGACACCCCAGGGTGTTGGGAACTTCACGTACTGATGGTAAGTGGACAGTACAGCTTTCATTCCATGAATCCACGGCCTTCCAAGAATAACATTGTAAGATGTTGCACAATCAATTACGCAGAACCGCTCCATGGTAAGCCGAGTCCTTTCGAGTAGATTGGAAGCTTTATTTCTCCCACTGTTTCTTTGACTTCGCCACTGAAGCCTACTAATACTGAGGATTTCTTGACGATCTCCGATTCTGGGATGTTCATCTCCTTAAGGGTGCTCATCATAATGAGATTGACAGAGCTACCCCCATCAACCAGGATACGCGTGATGGTACAGTTGGCGATCTGCAAGGAAATGACTAGGCCATCATGATGGGGTTCAAGGAAATTATCTCGATCACTCTCATCAAAGGTGATTGGCTCCTGGCAAGGTGTCGACATCCTAGATGGTCTTTCTGGCTTCTCTTCCTTTGACTCCTTGGCATGTCGCTTCGCGGCAGAAAAGGAAGTGCCACAAATTTTTGACCCTCCACTAATGAATTTGATCACCTTCGTTGATGCTGGAGGAGAGACTGGTCTTTCAACTTCATGTGGAGCTTCTGCATTTTCTGCCTTCTTCTTTCTGGATCCCAGCAACTCCTTGAGATGTCCCTTTGAGAGCAAGTAGCTGATCTCCTTTCTTAGCGCGATGCAATCTTCTGTAACATGCCCAAAGTCCTCATGGTTGGCACACCACTTTGACTTGTCACGCCATCCCGTGGATTTATCTGTCTTCTTTGACCATCTTGCTTTGTCCCCCAGGTTGCCCATTACACAGAGTACACCTGAAATGTCAGCAGAAAAATAATAATCAGAAATGTTAGGCACATTATCGCTATCTTCATCCTCACCCTCTATTGAATTAATTTTGTTGTTGTCAACTCTCGGATAAGGATTGGATCGGTTGTTTCTGCGGTGGGATGATTCGGTCTTCCTGTCTGGATTGTCATATGTCGACAACTTGGATGAGGACTTCGACCTTCACAGCTCATCTTCCTCCAACCTTATAAATCTCAGGGCCCTGCTCCTGACTTCTTCCAACCGTTTACAAGGAGTCATCACCAAATCTTGATAATACTGTGAATCCATCTTCAGCCCCATTTTGAATGCTTCTGTGGCTGTCAACATGTCAAGATTGGGGATTTCTAGCACTTCTTTATTGAACAGGTGGACATATTCTTTCAGAGTCTCATTAGGCTGCTGGGTCACATTATAGAGGTCACTTGTCAGCTTTTCGAATTGCCGACTGCATGAGAATTGATTTTAGAACATGTTGATAAGCTGGGCGAATGAGCCAATTGAGCCTAGGGGTTTCCTAAGCCACTTGAGAGCTGGTCCAACCAAGGTCGATCTAAATCCTCTGCACAGGCAAGCCTCCCTGAATTGAAGTGGGATATGCACTATGTCCATCTTCTCTTGATAGTGGGCGACATGCTCCTCTGGATCTGTGCTGCCATCATATAACTTCATGGATGGAACACTGAAAGGCTTTGGGATGTCGACATTTGCAATTGCTGGGACAAACCGGGACTGATTGTAGCAACTCTGAGATACTAGCTGGATTGAAGGAGTTATGCCTGGCACGTTCATTATCAGCTCCCTGAGATCCTGCATCTGCTTGGCTAGTGGGTTTCCTGCAAAAGGGTCAGCCATAGGAACACAATTGAAAGTATTATTATTGAAAAGATTATTCAGCAAACCAGTGTTGTCCGTGGCAGTTGTGACAGTGGTGTTGTCAATGAATGGGATGAACGGGGAGAATCCTGCTGAAGGTGGCGTCAATAGGGTGTCATTGGGCAAGGATGGCGACATCATTAAGGACGTCGACTGATGTGTTTGAGATGGACCACCCATTGGGATAAATTCATTCTGAAACGTAGATCCTTCGGTGGTGTCGAAGTTGAGGTTCCTTGCGCGCAATGGTGAGATGTTGTCAAGCCGGGAAGCGATGAGTTGTTGATCCTTCTGCATCTTGATCATGGAATTGGCCAGCAGCTTCGAATTGCTATCTTGATGATCCAGCCTCTGATTTAGTTTGGTCAGGATGCTCCGGATGTCGGCATCCACATTGGAAGAGGTCCCTTCCTTTTGTGGAGTCCTTGAAGGCTGCGCTTGCTGAGGTCCTGACTGAGGAGGTGACGGCAATAAGGTGGTTCTACCTCCTGATGTTGGAGTGGCGGCGACACCCTTGCCGGCGGCGGAAACATTGGGGTTGGTTGACATGATGAACTCTTTTAGGAAATGATCCAAATAATCAATAGACCAAGTGGCCCCTCGGTGGGCGCCAAATTGTTTTGGTAGAAAAAACAATAACGTTGAATCTTAACTTGATAAGTGTATGGATTTAAACAACAAGGAGGGGACTTTGGAATTCAATTAAATGGAACAAGAACACGAAAGTAAAGAGTGACACAAGAATTTTGTTAACGAGGAAAACCTTAGAGATGACAACCTCTTCGAAAAAAACCCCGGGAGTTAGGTCTCCAACCTTAAATGTTTCACTATAAGAACCGTGATTACATCTTTGAAAGATAATTGAGAGGTTTACAAGCCATGCGTGTGTAGAGTGATAACGAATGTGTGTTTTCCGTCTCCATATCCCCTTTAAATAACAATAATTATAAACGGATAATTACTAATTCCTATAATCTCGGCATGCATGGTTATCTTCACAATGTCCAAAGACCAAGTCCACCTTGCCGTTGAAGAGAAGTTGATCGTGCTTGGTAGTATCCCGGTTTTATCTCTTCCGTTTTACTGTAAAATAATAATGAAAAATATTATATAAAATGAATAAGTAAATATTAATTAATACTTACAGTGGAATATCATCTTGACATGCAGGAGCAACTGAGGATGTCACCATGCTGAAAAATACTCATAACAAACATCCTAATATATATTTCTAAAATAATTCAATTACCCAAAGTAAATGCTTATAAAAAAGAGAAATCTCACAATTATTAATAAAGGTATCGCAGGAACAATTTTTTTTTTTTTAATAGTGGTAAGTGTAAAATATTTTGAAATAAAAGCTAACTTCTAAAAATAAGATGAATATTGAAATGGATAGAATATATATTTTTATAACTATGAGATTCTTTGCAGATAAGAGCGACGAAATTTGATTCAGAAATTGAAGGTGGAAATTATTCCGTTACACAAAAGCCAACTCTTGTTCTTTATATGTGTAATAAGATTCTTTCGTGGACCCACACAAAGTTTTATTTACTTGGACAATAATTTAATAAAAATATGACAAATCAATCAAATTTACTACAAAAGAAATTATAAGTTACAAATTAAAATACACTTTTGTTTTTATTCAAGCATAATTATAAAAAAGTATGACTCAATTACAAACCAAAAAATATATTACAAAATAAAACAATCAAGAAACTCCCAAAAAAAAAAAATCTCTATAGCTATTATGATCACTACATAGATTCAAACTGAAAATAGTAGCCACTCGCAAACTAGGGTCGTTCGTATTCCTCCATCCTAAAATAAACGATCAAACATTTTCAATTTAGTTCTTGAGAGGTAGTATCAAATAATCATGTGAAAAATTATAATTATTTCAATAATACTCATCACCAAATCCATGAATTATGAAAATAAATTATCATTACCGAGTTTAACTTATTTTTCGTAATTCAATAATGAAAAGTATAATATTATTCACACTTATTATCTTAATCTATAGTTGTAAAGAGTACTTGGGGTGCCAAAAACGAAATTGGGACACAAAATTGCCGATTTTATTAATTTTATAATCCGCAAGTCTCACTACTTAGTAGAGAGACTTGTATTTTGAATAAATCCATCTAGCATTCTATATGGTATTTGGATTTTAAATATCCCATTTTGGTGCATTCAAAAAATGTAGTACCATTTTGGTCACCCTAACTACGTATAGTATCATCGTGGAGATTTTAAGGACTCCACTTGAGATTTTCCTTTGGGACCTTTCAATCTAATGAAAAGTCTATATTCGTCGAATGTCATCGGAAGATATAGAGCTGGTTTCTCCGGCGTCACTAGCTCCTTTGCCGGTTCAATAAGTACATCACTCTTGGGATTGTAGAAGTACGCGAGTGAGACTCGTTCTTGGTCTGAATTCACGATCACTCTATGCTCAACACTTTTGTAAACTGAGTTGCTTAAAACCTAATTAACATAATTTCAAAATCAAATTAGTATACAAGTCAAAGATACTATTGAAAGTCAAACAACTCTAGTTTTTGATATCAACAATTTATTTATGAATGAGTATTGTGTTATTAATAAATGACATAATCTATCACAAGAGCGACATTTGAAAGTACATTAATTAATGAGAATTGAACCCTTAATCTTTCATAGTGAGAAGAATATTGAATGACATTTAAGTTGAAGCTCTTTCACCTTCAATTGGAATCATGGCCTCATACAGAGGAGGTCATGGTTTATTATGGATGGTTACATTTTCAAGTATTATTATTGTAACAGATTAAATTTTTAATAAAATTCTATTTTAGTTGTCATATTTAAAAATGCGTACTCACAAAATATTTTTTTTAATAATTCTTTATTTATAAGACCCATTTGTTATATTACAATAATTATCCCCTACCTCATATTCTCTTTTTTACCTCACTTTTCATACTCACGTTTCTTACTTTACCATATACTCATATTGATTTTCGTGTACGACTCATTTTATACTTTTTTTCGGATAAGACAGATTAATTACATTATTGGATTAAGGTCTAAATTAGAATGGGGAGGCAGCCACATCTATAAGAATCTGCATTATTGTTCTCTAAGAATTTCAATTTCATATTCAAATAAAAAGATTATCAAAGAGATTTTTTACACACTTAAAAAAGTCAAATTCTTTTATTTAATGATTTTATTTTTTATGTAAGGCCAAGTTGCTGTAGCCGATTGAGCAGAAAGCCAGATTAAATGTACCAAGTCGGGTTGCAAAGGCAGCCACAAAGACTTGGAATGGATCGTGGCAATTATGGCTCTATGCATTATTTATATTCCACTTGCTTTGAGTTCTTTTCATAAATAATACTCCCTCCGTCCCTAAAAGATTGGCTTTGCTGATTTTTATAATTATTAACGAACTGTGTTCCACCTTCGTACCTTAATAAATTTGCACTAACATTCACGCCAAATTTAAACGATATACTTTTGGAATAAATTAAGAATCTGACAATCTTTCGCGACTATGGAGTAATAATTAATAAATTAATATATTATGTTTAGCAACACGTTTCTTTACTATTTTTATAAATAATTTGTCACCATGTTATCTTGTGATGACCCCTCTCCATGTGCCCTTTTATGCTTCATAACTTCCAACCAATCACTTTTCTTTTGAAAGATATGATATATATGGTATAAAATTTACAATATTCTTTTTATTTTAGTTTTATAAAAAAGTACACCTGAGATATATCTTGGATATACATTTCTAGATGGTGCAAATATTCAGGTTAATTCTTCGTATAAATGCAAATATTCGAGTTAATTTGTAGTATGTATAAAAGTACACCTAAAATATGAATTAGGATAGTACATTTCTAGATGATGCAATATATATATATATATATATATATATATATATATATATATATATATATATATATATATATATATATGTGTGTGTGTGTGTGTGTGTGTGTGTGTGTGTGTGTGTGTGTGTGTGTGTGTGTGTCAGAGAGTGAGTGAATGTTATTTTTATCCTTGATGTATAAATACATTTAGGAAAAGTGGTTATTGTATAGAGGTTGATCAAAGAAGAGAAAATACTACTATGAGACTGGTGTGTGTGTATATGTATATATATATATATATATATATATATATATATATATATATATATATATATTTGTGTCAAAATGAATGTTCATTTATATTCGTGATAAAAAAATAGAACAATCATTTCAAACGTTATGATAAATTAATTAGCTTTCTTGAAAATAGGAGTGATTTACCTGAAGTTGGTCACCAATATTGACGATAATAGCATGGCGAGCGGGTTTAACAGTAATCCAACTGTGGTCTTTCCTTACTTGAAGTCCATTGACATGTTCATCGGGAAGAAGAAATGTCATGCCCCCGGGATCGGAGTGAGAGGAGAGACCGAGTGCCAAGTCCGGTTGAGGGCATTTCGGGTAGAAATTAACTCTAAGACAAGCTCCAATATTCTCCCCGCCAAATGATTTTTGAAGATAATCTTTTTCTAGTCCAAGGTTTATTGAAAATGCCTTCAATAATACTCCTCCCAATCTCACTATTTCCTTTGAATATTCTTCAATAACTTCCCTACATCCAAATTATATATATATATATATCCACTCCATTATTTAAAATAAATTAAGCACAATCAATTCATATTTTTAAAGGGTTCGATAAAATATGGAGTATAGATTAATATTTAAAAATTACTCAAAATACATGTGTGCAAATTTGACCTAATCATTTACCTTTCTTCTTCCTTTTTTTTTTTTTAAAAGAGAAAGCTAGAGAAGAAGAAGGCAATTCATAAAAAGCATAGCATTTTTGGTTCTTATTGAAGAATATAAATAAAATTATTTTAATTTGGACTATTTTTTTTTCCGGTGGGAATCGAATAACATGTTTATTAAATGTTCATTGCTTTATGTATACACACTCATAATTAGCCTGCAAATCCGTTTACAAGGACACCTATATTAGTATGCAAGTATAATACTAGTATAGTACTCCCTCTGTCTCCAAAATTGAAAAAAAATAATAATATTGAGTATTAATTTTGGTACGTGGGAAATACTACTTTCGACCTAAATATAATGTTCATTTTGTTCTTATTAAAATAAAAATTGATATTCATCGGACTGAGCGGTATATCATTTACTCCTTTTGTCCCATTTGAAAAGGCAATATTGGTCAACACAAGTTAATTTTTACTCGAACATTAATGCAATTTAATCATTATATTAAAATTCTAAAAATTGTAATTGATAAATCAGTTAATGAGTTATCAATTACAATTTTTAGAATTTCAATATAATAATTAAATTTATATTAATGTTTGAGTTAAAGTTAACTGAAGTTGATCAAAAGTGTTTTTTTTTTCAGATAAAAGAGAGAGGGGGTACTAATAAACAAAAGAAAATCTAGTAGCTTTACATGTGCTACTGAAGGCATCTTGAAACTGAATCTACTACTTCCATATCATGTTATATTTATAAATTAACACCTACTTGCCCCAATAATGGATGTATTTAGTTATTTTTATTTTTTAAAAAAAGATTAGATTTAAAAAAGAAAAAAAAAAAAGGAAAGAAGAAGAAGATATTAAAGCTTTAAATTAATTAAAAAAATAAGAAGATAAAAATGAGCAAGTACCTAAGGGAAGTTGGAAGTGCAGGCCATTTGTTATGATCCCTCAAAGAACATGGAAGATAGTGAAGATAATAGTAATCACTCCAATCAAGAATTGCACCCTTTTCTACCCCTAATCGACTTCCATACCCTTCATAAGTCTTTGGGGTATTTGCGTAATTTTGCTTAACCTCCATAGGCTGATGAAAGAATTCCCGCCAAACCTCCCTAGACCGGTCTATAAGTTCCGGTCTAACTCCATGATTAACCACTTGAAAAAATCCCCACTCCCGACAAGCAACCGAAATTTGTTCTAAGGTACTTTGCCTTAGTTTTTCATCCCCTATTAAGCCTCCAATATCAATAAGGGGTATGTTAACATCGACTCGTGGGGTGGTGAAGGAAGGGCGGTCCGGTGGTGGCTTGATGTAACGGTCGGGGATCACGGTGGCCTTCTCCGATGACAAAGATTGGACACGGACTATTGGTTCCGGCCAATCTTTGTGGCTATTCATGTCTTAGGTTTGGGTTTTCCGAGGATGATTCGGCTTGCTACCATAAAGTGTGTGTGTGAGAGAGAGAGAGAGAGAGAGAGAGAGAGAGATATGAGGTGTTGATGATGATGAGGGGAATGGGGATTAGAATTTAAGGTGGATGTTTAAAAGGGAGATGGAATATTGAAAGGGACGTTGAAGAGAACGTGAAATATGTGTTATAAAAAAATGGGAGTGATGTAAGGTGTTTATAAAGTAAACAATAAGGCCGACATTAATACAAAAACATGCATGTCTTTTTAGATTATCTCCTTCCATATTAAAATTGAATGGTTCTCAAGAAAAACGCGTTTCTCCAATATCAGATGCAAGAAATGAGTTTTTTAATATTCAGAAACCTTCAAAATGAATATTCAGAAATCTTCAAAATGAATATTCAGAAACTATTAAATGAATATCCAAAACTACCAAATTGGATATCCAGAAATACACAATTGATCATGTCCGTAAACTATAAAATGAGTATCCGTAAACCTTCAAAATGAATATCCGTAACTACCAAATTGAATATCCAGAAACACACAATTGACCATGTCCAGAAACAATAAAATGTATATCCGTAAAGCACCAAATTAAATATCCGTAAACTTTTAAACCTGGCAATACGAAATGTGTTAGGCGCATATCCGTAAGATGTGAATGTATATCCAGAAATGTGTTAGGTGCATATCCAGAAATTGCTTATTGGCTTTGGCCTTGACCTTGATTTTCTGAATATTCATTTTAAAGGTTTCTGGATATTCATTTTGAAGGTTTCTGGATATTAAAAAACCCGTTTCTCCATACAGTAAGGAGAAAGTTTCTCCTTAGATTTTACGATTAAAATTACTACCACAACTTTTTCTTTTTCTTATTGCTACTCGTAGTTTTTTTTTTTAATTCGAGTATTTTAGGATGGGGCGAAGTCAGGAAATTTAATAATGAGATTGAAATTGATTTAGGGATAAATATTATAGTTTAGGTATCCAAATTTGACATAAAAAAGATCAAAATAATAAATTAATGCAAATTTTACATAAAATCAAAGGAAGTCAAAATATAAAAATTTATTATTTTTAATAGCAAAAAATATTTAAAAACAAAAATTAAAGATGCTAAAATGTGTACGTATTACCAAAATTGAAAGGGGGTAAATGACCCCTTACCATAACCATAAGCGTGACTTTGCTAATGATTTTAGTTACGTGAGTTTGTCGAGATGTTTCAATTGGTTATCGAATTTGCATTTATTAAAAGTTGGTTATAGAGTTTGTCTTTTTGTTGTAATCAGGTGTAATTTTGTATAAAATGTTAAAAATCTAACTAATAGTTTAATATGTGCTGCTTACTTGAGTTAATTAATGGATATTTTGATATTTTCCATAGAATGAGACTTACACCCACCACTCCATCACAAGTAGTGGTTATGCAGGAAAATCTTGGCCTGCTATAATCCAAGTAGTTCAGCAAAGTAATTAATGGGCTGATTTTATGGAGAGGATGTGAGAAGTTTATGTTTTTATTTTTTTTCTTATTTATATTTTCCTTTATCAAAAATACTTAATTGTTTTGTTATTTTTATTTTATTGTGCATTTATTTAATGAAATTGCATATAATTTTATATGAAATGATTATGCTGTGAATCACATTCTAGCAACCTCTAAAACATTGACCTGGGAGACAAATCTTCATCTCCCTCTTCATCCATGTCGTCTTTCACCCTCAGCTTCCCGCCTCCGCCGCCACCACCACCACCACCCCAGCTTCCTCCATGCTTCTCCCCATCTTCTTTGTCCCTAAATACAGCCCCTCCTCCCAAATTTGAGAGAGAGAGAGAGAGAGAGAGAGAGAGAGAGAGAGAGAGAGAGAGAGAGAGAGAGAGAGAGAGAGAGAGTCCGGTCAGCAAGCTAAAAGGCTTCATGGAGATAAGCCCACGTCGTCACTCCCTCCTCCCATATTTGATTTCAAAAATCGATCTGAAATGTTGATGTTTGATTTGGATGGCCGCCACCATCTGCGTTCGTGTGTGTGCGCATTCGTGTGTGAGTTTGATTTCTATATGTATAAGATTGATTTTTGTGTGAGTTTGATATTTGTGGTGATTTGATGATGTTAGAGATATTATCCCACATTGGGAATTAATAAACCTTGCCTATAATATATAAAGATCCTGGGCTACTCCCCTTAAAACCAATTGGTGATAAGGGGAGTGGCCCAGGATCTTTATATATTATAGCCCCCTCACGTGTAGCGGGCTTTGCCAAAGCTTACAACGTGGACTTATCAATCGGGTGGCGCGGAGTAACATCGTGGGCCGTTGGGCTTGCACGTGTAAAGAACCTGCTCTGATACCATCTTAAAGTCTGAGGTTCCACCTTAAAACCAATTGGTTTTAAGGTGGAACCTCAGACTTTATCATGGTATCAGAGCTGGTCCATTACACGTGCAGGCCCAACGGCCCACGATGAACCCTCCGCGCCACCCACCATCCAGTCCACGTTGTAAGCCTTTGGCAAAGCCCGCTACACGCAGGGGGCAAGAGAACATTATCCCACATCGGGAATAAACAAGACTTGCTCTCTAACATATAAGGATCCCGGGCTACTCCCCTTAACACCACTGGTTTTAAGGTGGAACCTCGACTTTATCATGGTATCGTAGCCGGTCCATTACACGTGCACTCCAACGGCCCACGATAAACCCTCCGCGCCACTCCACCATCCAGTCCACGTTGTAAGCCTTCGGGCAAAGCCCGCCACACGTGAGGGGGCGTGTAAGAGAACATTATCCCACATCGGGAATAAACAAGACTTGTCTCTAACATATATGATCCCGGGCTACTCCCTTAACACCAATTGGTTTTAAGGTGGAACCTCGCACTTTAAGATGGTATCGAGCCGGTTCTTTACACGCTGCGGAGCCAAACGGCCCACGATGTTACTCCGCGCCACCCGATTGATAAGTCCACGTTGTAAGCTTTGGCAAAGCCTGCTACACGTGAGGGGGCGTGTTAGAGATATTATCCCACATTGGGAATTAATAAACCTTGCCTATAATATATAAAGATCCTGGGCTACTCCCCTTATCACCAATTGGTTTTAAGGTGGAACCTCAGACTTTATCATGGTATCAGAGCAGGTTCTTTACACGTGCAAGCCCAACGGCCCACGATGTTACTCCGCGCCACCCGATTGATAAGTCCACGTTGTAAGCTTTGGCAAAGCCCGCTACACGTGAGGGGGCTATAATATATAAAGATCCTGGGCCACTCTCCTTATCACCAATTGGTTTTAAGGTGGAACCTCAGACTTTAAGAGATGAAGCTTAGATTCGGAATGTTGATGAATGTCGCCAATTGATACATTGGATTTTGATTTTAATATATTTAGCCCTCTTCATTTTTTAATTTGAAGTAACGGTGGAATGGTTGTAGTGGGTGGCTGTGATTTCAGTATTTTTAGAGACGGTTGATCATGGTGGTGGTGTGGCAGCAAGGTGGGTAGACGGTGCTGGTCATGGTTTCATCCATTGTTGCCAGCACAGAAAGTCCCAGACATAGATTTGAACATAGGTTTGTGAACAATGCTTCTGATCACTCCAAAATATAATTTACTAGTAAAAGCCCGTGTCCGAGGACACGTGGTATTTTTTTAATTAAAAGTGAGGGCAAAATGGGAAAGGGACAACTTAGTGAGGGTAATATGGGAAAAAAACTTTTGACACTATTCATACAACTATTCATCCCACTTCCCTCATTTATACTATAGATTTAGCCCTCTTCATATTTTAGTATTTTTCCAATTCATGGAAAAGACCAAAATACCTCTTAAATAATTCATGTGAGCGGCACATGTTATACTTTTTATTATATTTTTAACGGTTTATCCAAAATTACACCTGATTGCAACAAAAAGACAAACTCAATAATCAAATTGTAACAAATGCAAATTCGATAATCAATTGAAACATTTTGACAAATTCAGGTAACTAAAATGCAATTTGCCCGACCCCAATAATATCTTATACATCTTTTAAAAAAATCTTTCATTAAAATTCAATCAAAATAAACAATAAAAAATAGGACTAATTTTTTGGGGGGACAAAAATGTTTTTATGAACATATTAAATATGAATATATTTGTTAAATTTTCAAAATATTTTTTATTAACAATATTTATATTTTACA
>JAFEMH010008092.1:0-64379 GCA_022495995.1 Adenophora triphylla var. japonica | reverse complement strand
TATTATTTTTGGAATTTTGATTTTGCCGCTCAAATTTAAATAATACTCGATGTCAATTGAAAAAAAAAAAAAAAAATATGTAAGAATTATGCTTAGTAAAAGAGTTAACGTGAATAAAGCTATTAATAAGTAGTGGTTCTTATTATATTTACTTTAACTAGATTTTGTTTTCTTTTTTTTTTAGGGTTTTGTGATCGTGAAAACATTACCACATTAATATAAACTTTTGAATGGAAACATAAAAAGAAAAGATGGAATGTTGTTATGTGTGTTTCAAATATCCCAATGCTATGGTGAGTAATATATAAATGGCTAAACATTGAATTTTTTTATTTATTTACTAATTATTAAATAGTCGATGGAGTACTGTAGTGTAAAATATATTTAAGATTTATGAATTGTAGTATGCTATTTAATTGCCTTAGGAATTATATTTACTACTCTTGATCTAAGCTCAAAAAAGGAAAACAATATTTTAAAAAGTTTATGTAATAAAATTATGGGTTTGGAAGAGATTATATGTATTTTTTGTATATGGTATAGAACGTAGTCAAGTTTACGTTTAAAATGTGAGGCTCCCCCTCACCTTTTTTTTTTTTGCTATGCAAGAATATGGCAAAAAGAAAGAACCAGTGGAAGCACATTCGAAAATTTATTGATGAATTAAAAAGAGTTACATCAATAGCGGGAAATAAAAAGTTTGCCCAACTGACTACAAGCCAAAAAAACACCTAACTATCAACTTTACTTGCTTATCAATGCAAGCTAAGTAAAACCAAAAACCCAAACCAATTCCAAAACCGCACGATCCACCAAACCTCACGAGTGGAAACCGCCCCGAGCCAAAACCGCACCGGGGCTAAAATTGCACCGGGGTCAAAGTGAAACCTCACGAGCCAAGCGCACCAAATCAGGCCTCACGACCCGATCCTCATCAAACCCAAACCTCGATCAAGCAAACCTCCTGAGACAAACTGCACCCAAAACCGCATTCGTGCCTAACCGCCTGATTCAAACTGCCTAAGCCAAACCGCATTTAGACCAAACCGCACATGAGACAAACCGCACTTGAAAAACGCACAGCCCAAATTGCCTTGCTTCAGCCCAATCCGTCCCGCCAAACCGCTACGGGAATGGACGCTCCTAAGCCAAGGTATCGGATGCTCCAGAAAACTAGAAACATTCCAGGCAAATGGGAGCGGACGCTCCCCCCATTTGGAGCGGACGCTCCTCAAATGCGAAACTCCGGTGTTGAAAAATATCTTTTTGCCGAGTGAGTTCCATAGCATGCAGGCGTGCCGGCCATCTGAGGATTTAAAAGCATGGCCATGCATTGTAGCAAAATTCCTTAAAACAGCTACCAAAGTCCATAAAAAATGTCCCATGTCAATGACGATCCACATAAATGCCTAAATCATCAAACCTTAATGCATTTATCACCTCCCCAGGTAACTCAATAGCCGTATTATACCTCATATGTTGACGATGAACATGAGCAATTCTTTGAGCTTTGTCCGCCACACCATTTGCCTCCTTCCCCCTCACCTAGATCCTTTGTTTAAGGAAAATGTGTTTCATTTACTTTTACTAAAATACCAAGGAAAAAACTTAGTATAAACATTGAGAAAGTATTACTTATATCATGTTGTATGCAAGGAAGTATTACAAATTTTGTAATTATTTATTTCTACTTTTTGGATAGTACTATATAATATGTGTTACATTTAACTTTTGTTTCTCTATTTTTATTAATTCATCGTAAGCATAGAGGGATTGTATCGTTATGAGATTTTAAAAAAACACGAGGTTGGAGTATCTAGATTCAAGTGAGGATCCGATAACGGTAGAGGAATTTGCTAATTGAATTGCAAATATTCGGGATGAGAAGATTAATGAACCTAATGATGGGGTTGCGAACGTTGATATACCAAATGATTTTTTAGTGAAAGAATTTAGTGACCGATTATAAGATATGGTTGAAAACATTTATGGTGATTGCTTGAGTAGCCGTACTGATTTGTCCTACTTTGAGGAGAGAACAATTTAGTCTCACTTCGGAAGTTGTTGACGCCGTTAATAATATATGGTATCCATAAATGACTTTTTTGGGAAAAACTTATTAATGTGCAAATATAATGTTGGATTTTTTTTCTTAAGGATGCAAATGGGTTAAGGAATATAATAGAAATAAACAAGAATATGTATTCCTAAATTATCTTTTATTTTTTTCTGGAAGCAGAATTATCTTAATGACCAGGATCTTCAAATTAAAAATAGGTAAGGTTATAAATTATGTGGAATTGTGATCTCATTAGAATTACATTTAAATATTTCTTCTATTGATCTTATCTTGAAGAGACATTATTTTGTCCAGAGATTTGGTGCGGCCAGCCCCTTGAGGGTGTGCGATCGCCCCTAGGCGGTTTGGGCACATTGGACATGGTTAGTGCAGGATTGTCATATTGGGGCGGTTTGGATCGGATGCGGTTTCGGTGGTGAGGTTTGGCTCGGGTGTGGTTTTCCTGCAGTGCGGTTTTTGGCCCCGGTGCCGGTTTTGACTACGATGCGGTTTTGGCTGCAGTGCCGGTTTGGCATTGATTCGATTTTGGCCCTGGTTCGATTTCTGGTGCGATTTAGTGGATCAGACGGTTTTGGATCGGGTTGGATTTCTATATATTTTTACTTTGATTTTACTTAGCTTGCTCTGATAAGCAAGTAAGGTTGATAGTTAGGTGTTTTTTTGGCTTTATAGTTGGGCAAACTTTTATTCCCACTCATTTATGTAATTCTTATTTATATCTCTAATTTCTTTTGTATTTTTTCGATTTCGATAAGTTATTCGTTACTAATTGTCGGTGCATCGCACGGGTGTTATACTAGTTGCATTTTTAAAACATGTGAAAACTTCAAAATGACATATATTTTGAGCCGTAGGGGAATAATTATTACGGTTGCATAAATTATAGCAAAATTAAAGTTGCGAGTAATTTATTATAGTTCGAATATTTGTAGTGTTATTATTTATGCGTTTATTACATTTATAGCGATGATGCCAAAATCGTCAAATCAGCCCGAATCAAGCGATCGTTTGCTCCGGCGGTTGCTAGGCACGAAAATAAGAGAAAACACGTAAACTAAGGCGGGGCTTGACCGGCGAAGGCCCTCCGACGTGAGAATAAGTTCCACGATTTTGATATGAGAAACTAAATTGTGAGTTTACGTATGTAAAAAATAACGTACCCGATAATGTGATATATGGCTTGTATTTTATAGGGATGGATTGACAGAATCCATGTTGAACTTGAACTGTAAAGAGATAAGATATAATCTTAGGAAGATTATATACGGTAAAGAATCCTTATTTGATCGGTATTGTAGGAGGTGGTTACAATTCGATAAGATTGTGGTAGCGAATCCTTATTTGAATAGGATTGTTACAGCGCTGCTTGTCATAGTGGCCAGAGGCGATTTTCCTATCTCGTCATTTGCATGTAGGCCGAGATGAACGGATGATTCTCCTCGTCATGTGGAGTAAGGGTGTAAATGGTTCGGTTTGGGCAGAATTTAGAAACAGCGCTAGTACTCGGTTTGGAGAAATCCCAAGCCAAGCCGAACTACGGAAAATTTTAAACCGAACCGAACCAAACCACCTCGATTTGGTTCGGTTTGGTCTCAAACCGCGGTTCCATTAAGCGGTTCAAACCGCTGTCCGAATCAAGCGGTCTAGGACCGTGGTCCCGAACCACAAACTTTGTCCAAACTCCAAATGTTACCTAATCGACGAGTTGGATCTCGGGTAGGACCGATCATTTCTATAACAGTTAATACAAGATTCATTGCCTTGATTTTGTGTAAAAAAAATCAGATTGTTATTAATAGACTTGTTTATATATGCCTTCATATTATGACTCATGGAATTATTATTCATTCAACATATCCTATAATCTTGCCGTTATACTATACACATTCAAATGCTGCGGAGAATTGAACTTGAAGACATGAATTATTAATGCATGGATGGCTTATACTGGACTCACTCCATTATCTAACTAGAATGAATGTTCGGTTAATAGAAAGCAATTTGTTACTCAAAAAATGTTCTTGAACAACATTTGTCCATTATAAAAGCAAGGGTTGGGAAACTTCCTTTCTTTTGGCATGTCATTTACTCTGCAGTATACCCTTCTTCTTAAGGCATTCACCTAAAACTGTAGGCAATACTTCGTGTGGTGCTTGATAAATGGGAGAGTGACCTTGGAAAATTGGAAAGAAAGGAAATGGAAAGGATTTAGGTATTTATATTTTGTAATCAGCTGATTAGGTTAGGGTTTGAAAATCAACAGTGGAGATTAAATAAAAAAATAATCAACGGCTAATATGACGGTTTGGCGGTTCAGCTCGGTGGTTCGGTTTGGCGGTTCAGCTCGAAATGGTTCGGTTTGGTTCGGTTTGGAGGAGTCAGACCGCAAACCAAACCGAACCGCATGGTTTATAAATTTTTGGAAGCTGAACCGCTAAGATAGAAAAACCAAACCAAACCACGTGGTTTGGTTTGGTTCGGTCTCAGACCGCAGTTTGAATCGAACCGCTGACACCCCTAATGTGGAGATCTGTCGACATAGAGAAATGCCGAGGTGAATGATTTTCTCTCCTCGTCATAGGGAGATATGCCGAGATGAGAACTTTTCTCTCCTCGTCATTCATGACCTCTTGGTCCATGATGAGCCGGGGAGGACATAAGAATATAAGGAGCCCATTGATAACGTTAAGGCTGAGGAAGGCACCTCGTCCTCTATGGATATGATCTCGGAATACGAGGGAGGTCTCCTCGGAATTCATAGTTGGGGCACATTCTGCTTGCTTGTTGGTCCCAGATTAGCCTTGTTGATGACGAAGTACGAGGCCGAGGAAGCCCATGGTTGTCCCTCGTAACTCATAGATGGATTATGTTTATAGCCCAATTCATTTGGGCCTGACCTGGACAAGCCCATGTTCGTATCTCGGTTTCTACTGTTCAGTGGCCCCCGACTTTCTAGCTCGGCTTAGGACGAGGAGAAAGTCATCTCGTCCTCGGCTATGAGAATACGAACAGGTTTGCCACGCGTCAGAGTCGTTTCAATTGTGCGCCGTTCCATTATCCGTAGGTTAATGATGTGATGATGATGTGTGGGCCCCCAAGTCTGTCACGCCTTGGAAGTTGTTACACGAATTTAATGCTAGGGCGTTAGATCCATGGGCACACTTTTGACTTCGGGTTTGACTCGGATTGCTTGAGTATAAAAACCAAATCTCCCCTTCATTTTTAACCTTTCGGCATTTGTGATACTTGAGAGCGTATTTGCAAGGTTTAAGCGTCAAAAACCCTCCGGTGAATTTCTTGATCTTTTCGAACCCAGTTTCCGGCGAAGCTCTATTTTTCCGGCGTGTTTGATTTCTCCACTTGATTCCGACCACTTTTCAGCAAACATGTATACATTTCTTTCCTTTTTATGCTTTTCGTCTATAATTTTGCCATTTCTAGGGTTTTGGTAGGGATTTAGATGTCAAAACCCGCCATTGTTGAGTTTTGAAGCTTTGATTTTCTTTGAATCTTGTGATTTTCTTGGATATTTGTATGAACTCCCCATTGATCCTTGACCCCCCCTTAGAAATGACTCGTTCTTGGGACCATTTCCCCCCCTCGATTCATACATGGATACCACAAGGGCAATGCGAGAGTTTACCGAGAGAGAGAGGACCATGGTTGATCTTGAAACTTGGGCGACATAGGAAAGATGTTGAGGAAATATGGCCGTACTCGAATGTTAATCGGTACCCGAGATAGTACGAGGATAGATCGAGTTGAGGACATCTCGTAGCATAGTCTTGCTTGAGGATAGGGCCGAGATGATGGAGCACATCAATTTGTTCTACGATCCTCGGATCACATAGATTCGTGAGCGTCTAAGTGGTAAGGCTCCCTCCTCGGCCCATACGTAATGTGACGAGGGAGGGGTGTCCCTCTTCCCCGTCTTAAGATCAGCCATGGACGAGGTTACTAACTTTGACTCCTCGTCTTTTTACAGATATAACGGGAAGAGGGGGAGAAACCTCCTCGTCTACCAAAATAGTTGACGCCTTTGTTGAGGGTGCTCAAGTTGAAGGCAGGAGAGGCCGAGGGAGAGGAGGCCGAGGAGGTGGACGAGTAGAGAAAGACCACCAGGTGGGGACCCCATGATGGAAGCGGCCTATACGCGAGATACGGGGTTGATAAAAATGAGTTCAGACCCAACTTATATCGGAAAACCCACCTTTGAAGACGATGCTGAAGAGAAGCGTTTTTATTATAACGACAACCACGTCCATTTCTACTTCAAGCAGTTCCAACAGGGACTTCGTCTCTCTTTGGACCCCTTCATCAATAAATTTCTGGGTGATGTGAGGGCGGTCCCGGCCATGTTGGGAGCTAACGGGACTAGGGTCCTTGTCAGCTTTATAGTTCTATGTCGTAGCTTAGGTTACGAGCCTACCCAAGCTGCCTTCCGTCACTTCTTCCATGTTAGCTATATCAAGAGTTCGAGGCTCCTAGTCTACAGGAGTGACTCTGCGAAGCCAAAATCATTCTCCCGATGTCGAGCAAGGTGGGAGGCTGGGAGAACCATGTGATAAGGGTTGAGAGCCGACGAGGCTTGGAGTTCCCCTCTATTGCTGACGTGCCGTCTTCGTCCGGTCAGGTGCAGAAGTATGGGTGGACCAAGGACCTGATCAAGCGCCTTGAGGAATTTGCCGAGGTCGGGTTTCTTGACTAGGCAGCCTTGGAGGCTGATGATAGATATTATGTCCAGGCAGGATTGATGCCGGGGCCGAAGGACGGGGTGGTTCCCTCGTCAGCGTCGAGAGGGGAGACGCTTCAACGGATTGGAGAACCCGTCTCGGCCTAGTCTTTACCATAAGGCCTTGAGCGTTGCAAGCTCAACCCTACAGATCAATGCCTTAGGGAGGTTGATGTCGCAGGCTGTAATTATCTTTTCCCCATTTTTAACATTTGTGTTTTTGCTGTTTGTTTATCCATTTAGCAATGTAACCATATCTTCCTTGTATTTGCAGATTTATCCCCCGAGCAAGAGGCTGAGTTAGCCGTGGAACAATTAAGTGCCGTCGATACGATCAAGAAGAGACGACGTTTGGCCAAGCTCTCGGCCTTAGCGATAGGAAGGACGAGACCGACCATTGCAACCTCCTTCTAAGTACCGAGGGAGAACAACCTCTCACCGTCCAGTTGCACGGGGATGTCAACACGCCTTAGGATGAGGCCTCGAGAGGCCGAGAAAATATACCAGCTGTAGGGGCATAGCCCCCATGTTGATGTTTGTGGAGACAGGACATCCCATCGGTCGAGGACACCGATCTCGTCAGCCGGCGTTCGGGCTCGAAGAGGCCCCAGGTGCCTGGCCGAGGAGCCCTCGTCCCAAACGGGGCCAAGCGTGGAGTCTCCCGGAGCCTCAAGCTCCTCCCGCCCTCACCATCCAAGCTATCAAAAGTTATAATGATGCCGAGGAGCTTGCTCGGCGAATGAGTGGCTAATATTCCACCTTTGAGGGCATCCCTCTGCAGAGGCAGGAGGGTGCCCTTGTGAGGCTGGGCCGAGCTCCCATTTAAAGGGCCTTGAATCGGGAGGCCTTTGAAAAGCTTGTTCGAGACAAGGCAAGCGGGAGCACCAACATGTCGTAAGGGACTTACGGCTTCCGAGGTAAGCGTCTCGTATTTCGATCTCGTAACTTCTACCTCGTTTTTGGTACTTGTGTTATTCTGAATTTTTTCCCATATTGATGTTTTGCCATTATCTCGGCTTGCGAGAATGTCACGGCCAAGGTCGCGGATAAGCAGTGCACGAGGCAGCCGCCCGGAAGGAAGGGTGAGGCAGAGAAGGCTGCTTTGGTCGGGCTGGCAGAAGGCGAGGATCTTGAGTGGAGGCGGCGAGAGGCCGAGGTGGAGGCCGAGGTGATGAGGAAGGGGGAGGAAATGGTGTAAGCGAGGAGCATCTTCGGCGAAGGATCTTTGAGTTGGCCGAGATGGCGCGGCTTAAGGTCGAGGTCCCGGTGAGGGCCGAGGAAGGCGAGGTGAAGTGCGGGGTTTGAATCCACCCTTCCTTCTAGTGAAAGAGGAAGACATGGCACGTTTTAAGGCAAGCTGGACCTTCCAAGATGCCGTGGACGAGAAGATGGCCATGATGTTCGAGGACGGCTACTTGCATACGGCTCGCCGTCTTACAGGCGATCCCTCCCTTGGCTTGGATGTAAATGCCATTGCCGGTGATGCGCAAAGGCCAATTTGACGAGGAGGCCGAGGGGACCTCCACCATCTCGTCCCCTTCTCCGAATATAACTTGGGCATCATGGCTAAGGAGGATGCTCGGGTCGGGCGTGAAGCGTGGGTTCCTCCGTCAGATTGATCTGGCAATCTCAAGTGTGATTGAGATGATCGAGGATGAGGGAATGGATGCGGAGGCCGAGGAGGAGGCTGTCGAAGAGGCTCATAATAATGTCAATCTTTGGAGACCACCTCTCCCGCTCTGATGCCGCCACGGAGGATTTTACGGAGAAACCTTTTGATGATGCACAGACTTAGGATTTTTTTCTTTTTTATTTTCCTTTTGTTGTAGTAGTGATAGGACTTGTAATTTCCTTTTGAATATCAATGAAAAAAGTCCTTTTGTTTCAATTCATGTTGTGTTGCTTTAATGAATTGTTTAGATGCTTGTTTGTAGGCTACGTACAAAATACAAGCCTTGTTTTTGGGTGGAAGTCGAGGAAGGTCCCTCGTCCCTCGGTTATAAGGTAAGTCGTTAGGCCGAGGTGGAGTCCTTCGGTCTTGACTGAACTTTAAGTCGTATAAGCCGAGGGGGGCTCCTCGGCCTTGACTGTTGGGTGTTCTTCTTTTCCGTCTCCTTATCTTGAGAAAGATGACTCGTGCATAGGTTTTAGACGTGTGATGCACATTATTCGTGGTGACAAGGGGTTTCCTTGTCTTGACGTGAGGCAAGTCATTAGGCCGAGGAGAAGTCCTCGGTTTTGACTATTGGAACCTTGTAGTCTTTGAGTCGGCGGACCCTCGTCAGGACGTAAGGTAAGTGAGTAGGTCGAGGAAGCATCCTTAATCTTGGATGTCAGGAGCCTATAGTCATTGAGTCGAGGCGGACCCTCGTCAAGACGTAAGGCATGTGTTTTGAAGAGTCGGGGATAAGATCCTCGTCTTCCAGTGTTTGTGTTAGTAGTTGATAGTTGCCTCGCATGTTGGAAGAAGTCACTTTCGTAAACTGGAACTCGATTACATCGAACCGCCAATCCTATCAATCTAAGAAGTAAAAGGCGAAATACGGAAACTAATCTATTGCAAAATAAAATGACATAAACTAATGATAATATTTTCGAAGATTGTCGAAATGTCATGGGTGCTTGAGCTCCTTCCCCTCCTTAATCTTCAATCTGTAGGTCCCCTCTCGAATGACTTGAGTGATGATATAGTGGACCTTCCCAATTTGGGGAGAGCTAGTTTTGTTACGCCCTTCCACCAGGCTTTTCAATTTTTCTAAGTACTTGATCGCCTACTTGAAATACTCTTCGATGACTCTCTTGTCATGATATGTCTTGGTTCTTTGCTTGTAGTTTACCATCCTCAAATACACGCGGCTAGTCGTTTTTCATCTATCGGGTCTAGGTCTAGGAGCCTATTAACCTTGTTGACTTGCTCATCGTAATGGGAGTTTCTCACAAAGTATGGATGGCCATTTCGGTTGGTGCCGTAGCCTCGAACAGAAGGTTAATGCGAATGGGGTTTCCCCGGTTGGCCCCCAGGTGGTTGTGCGAACAGCCCATAAGGCTAGGGGAAGTTCGTCCAACCATCTGCCCGCGCGTCCTTCAAGGTTCTTAGGAAGGGCTGTTAGGACTAGCTTATTGGCGGCCTACGCTTGGCCCAGATTGCCTTGGGGTACGCTGAGTGAGGACTTTGCGTGGCGGACTTTGACTCTTCCCAGATACATTGTAAAGGAATCGAACCAGGGGTCTCTTGGGTGAAAGCGGATATCCTAACCGCCGGACGACAATGGAACCAATTGATGATGCCAAAATCGTCAAATCGGCCCGAATCAGCGATCGTTTGCTCCGGCGATTGCTAGGCACGAAAATAAGAGAAAACCCAGTAAATTAAGCGGGGGCTTGACCAGGTGAAGGCCCTCGGCGTGAGAATAAGTTCACGGTTTTGATATGAGAAACTAAATTGACGAGTTTTTGTATGTAAAAAGTAACGTACTTGATAATGTGATATATGACTTGTATTTATAGGGATGGATTGTGAGAATCCATGTTGAACTTGAACTGTAAAAAGATAAGATATAATCTTAGGAAGATTATATCTATTAAGGAATTCTTATTTGATCGGTATTGTAGGAGGTGGTTATAATTTTTATAAGATTGTGACTGCTGAATCCTTGTTTGAATAGGATTGTTACAAGCTGCATGCCGGTACGAAGCCGAGGAGGCCCGATTTTCCTATCTCGTCATTTGCATGTAGGCCGAGATGAACGGATGATTCTTCGTCATGTGGAGATCTCGCGGCATAGAGAAATGTCGAGGTGAATGATTTTCTCTCCTCGTCATATGGAGATATGTCGAGATGAGAACTTTTCTCTACTCGTCATTCATGACCTCTCGGTCCATGATGAGCCGGGGAGGACATAAGAATATAAGGAGCCCATTGATAATGTTAAGGCTGAGGAAGGCACCTTGTCCTCTATGGAGATGATCTCGGCATACGAGAGAGGTCTCCTCGGCATTCATAGTTGGGGCACATTCTGCTTGCTTGTTGGGCCTAGATGAGCCTTGTTGATGACGAGAAGTACGAGGCCGAGGAAGCCTATGGTTGTCTCTCGTAACTCATAGATGGATTATGTTTATAGCCCAATCCATTTGGACCCGATATATATATATATATATATATATATATATATATATATATATATATATATATATAGTTTGAGAGATACTCCTATATATAAACTAATATTAAAGAAATCAAAGAAACAATAATAAATGGAATGTCCTTTAATATTTTATATTCTCCCTACCCCAGACACTCATTAAGCTCCAATCATTCTCCACCGCACATGATTTATTCAGCCAACCTACTATTTACTCCACTCATTCTCTCTCATTCATTTTCTACCAGCCGCATTTTCATTATCTTAATAATATTCAAGCTTAATTGGTGTCTTAGCGTTTTTTGGTTTACGATGGGGAAATTTGGGACGGAGGGAGTATATATCGAATCAATATATACTCACTCCCCGTCCACACCTTCAACTGACACTTATTTCCATTTTAGGCCGTCAGACTCAACGACGCTTGCAAAATAGCCTACTTTTTATAATTTTATATTCACTCTACCCCACCACTCATTCTCTCTCTTCATTTTCCATCATTCAATTTATTAATGACAACACTCTTATTCTACATCATTCTCTCTCTTCATTTTCTACCACCGGCATTTTTTTATTTTATTCTTTTTTCTTAGTCTCGTGCCCACCTCGAGGGTGTCAAGTGAGGTGGGAGGAGGGAGTATATATATATATATATATATATATATATATATATATATATATATATATATACTCCCATAAGATCCCAATAGAAAACGCTACTCATTTTGCCGTTTGGGTGTTAGTTAAAAACACTTTCCACTTTTGGCAAAGGAATCTTTCTTATTCCCTAAAACAAATTCATTCTCTCCTACATTATTTTAATACTTTTCATGACACCATTTATAATTTACTATTCTCTCATAACTCATTCTTTCCATTTTCAAATTACACTACATGATATTTTTCTTCCCACCCATTTTATTAATTTGCGTGCGAAATGAAAAATGGGCCGAACTTTTATTGGAGCGGAGGAGTATATCAGACTATGAATTTTTAAAGGTAAAATTTTGACTTTAGTGCTGGATTGCTACTTCCCCAGAAAGGGTATGAAGTTTTGGCTTTCTGCCTTTTACTTTTGTGTATCTTGACTTGACCAAGAAGAATAAGGGTTCAAAGTCAGCAACTTTGAAAATCAAATACTCCTACATTATTCAGTTGGAAGACTTGAAGAAGTAAACAGTTTGAGTTTTATTATAGTTAGTCAGAATTTCATAAAAATATGGAGTAATAAAAATTAAATGATCCTCATAAACATTTTAAAAAAATTTATTTTATCGCGATTAATAATATTTTCAATAACAGTTTTTAAATTTTTATTAGAATCAGTATTTTTTTATTTAAATTATTGATCAAACTTACATTAATTTGACCAAAAGTTCACACACTCTAGTGGGATAGAGTGAGTATAAGTGAGTTTGGCCATAATTTATATCAATTTAATGTTAGAAAATAATAATCCAAACAATTTAAAATAAAAGAAAGTCAGAGAAAATAATAGGATTCTAACTCTTTGTAAATCCTATAAATATGTACCCTTGTAACATAATAAAATTGAGTATTTCATATTATTCCTCTCTACCTTGTATGATTGACTTCGTCTCTTTTTTCTTTATTCTAATATTTATAGGGTTTACAAAGAGTTAGAATCTTACCTACTCTAAATACATTAGAAAGATTGAATTACCTATTCTAAATACATTAGAATATTTAGAGTCATATTCTAATACAAACAATATATACTTGATAATATATAATATAATATTATAACAATATTGATGACGCCAAGCTTTTCAGGGTCAGGAGCGGTTCAAGGATATCTGGCTAGGATATTTTGGTGGTTTGTTTGTACCTAGATCACAACACAAAGAAGCACCGTTAAGGTCAAAGTTGGATGTTACTCCAACTCAGGCCCTCGGGTGTGAGAGTAAGAATACTGAGATAATAAGGCTTTGAATACCTTGGAGTGTGTGTGTGTTTAGGGTTTAAGAGTAATAGGGCTTACTCAATATATTTGGAACTTACCTTGCCCAAGGGGGTAAAGGCCTTCTATTTATAGGCAATGCAATGGTGCTTGTTGAGGTAAGCAATGAGATCAAGATGAGATCGGCCCTAGGGGGCACTTTGGTATTTGACCCGGCTACGCGTGTCCGCATCTAATTGGTCTGTCGGGGAGGGAACATTGATCGTCCGGGGGACATGGTGAAAGGGACATGAGCCGTGTAGCCGGCTTGGAGCATTAAATGGAATAGTAGGCGCTTTGGCCAGCGGCCGCATTGAATGCGTGATGGGAGGCCGACAAGTGGCTGTCAAAGCTTGTAAGCTAACTTGCTCGGTAAGGCTTGATATTAGCAAGGCGAGACATGTGCCGCGGTCAACGTTGTGGCCGCATTCAAAGGTATATGACGCGAGCACGGTTGATGCGGTCATGCCTCTCTGCGGGCGTGGGTCCCTGCGGACATACAATCTGCGGGCGCGGACCCAGTGGTCGCGTGTCGTGCGGGCACGAATATAGCGGTCGGGATCTTTTCGGTCTTTGATAGGATTAATGCGGGGGAGGGACGCGGTCTTGACCTCGGGCCTATCTGTCCGCGGTCTTCCCCCAGTCTAGGAAGGCCGCCCGCGTCTTGGTTCCTTGGACCGGCCGAGCGCGGGTCCTGGTCCGGTAGATCCGGGCTCATCAATGGCCCCTAGCTCAGTGTGATTATTTATGGTACGAGCGAGGAGGTACTAGAAGCTCGGTAGGATTGGATCGCCGCTTTGGCGAGCACCAGTGTTAGCATTTTTGTTTGTTGTGGCTTGGCCCCATGGGCCTATGGGAACGTTCGGGAGGCACCAGTGAGTGACACGTGGCCCCTTGCATGGTGTGCCTCCCGGTTAACAGGTGGGCCCCTTGGCAGATGAAAAGACGGGTTAGTGGTACGTACAGGGGTACGTGTCGCTCATCCAAGGGGGCAATAAATGCAAAATGTTTTTAATTTTCGAATTTTCAAACGTTGGAGACGGTTCAGGGTCCGAGGTTGGATTTGTGGGCTAATTAATACGGGTTAACGGGTTAACCCGTATAGGTAGGCCTTATAAATACCAAACCCTTAAACCTTAAACCCTTTTTATCGTTTCCAAACCTTCAAAGAGCTTTTAGAGAGAGATTTCTTCTTTGCGAACTTCGTGCTACCGTTTTCCAACTCCCATTTCCAAGATTTCCTTCGTAAGTATTTTTAGGGTGTTTCTCTTCTTCATCCCCTTCTGTTTTTATTTTTCTGGGTTTTGAAAGATGACCACCCGTGAATTTGGACCCCGCCGTCCCATAGAATTAGGAGATGGAGCCACCTCGACATCTTTGCCGTCCGTAAACTGGACCGGGGGATTTTTAGGAAAGTAGGTTTGGAATGGCTAAGGTTGCCCCTTCAATGTTTTTTGTATTTTTGTGAGAAGTCTCGATCGGGGCCGTTCGTCCCACCCCTTGTGGGAGGCCAAGAGGAAATATATATTTAACCGTGACGTGTTGGTGTTGGGGGATCACCGTAGGCTAAGAAACTTTGTAATGGGGTTTTGTGCGGTGTTTCCCCGCGAGAGAGATCAGGCTCTGAACGCCGTTGAACTAGTGAGGAGAGCGATTCGTGTCCCCGAACAAATAACTGACTGGGAGAAGTGTGAGCTAATGGATCCCCATCAAACCAATGCTCCGCGGGCACCGGGCACGGACCTGAATGACCCCTTGGATGTTCTGCCCCTGAGGACGGTATTTCCCAATGTGGTGCCCGCGGCCCCTGGTGCTAACCCCATTGAACTGAGTAGTAGTGAGGAGCTGGAGCCTCTGAACTTTGAGACTACTGGAGGCGGGGAGGATGAGGATGAAGTGACCTCTGCCCGCGGTGATGCCACTGGTCTCTTTGGCTCGTCGAGCTCGGAGACCGAGGAGGATGACCGCGAGGTTGAGGATAGGAGGACCGCGGGGACCTCCAAGAGGGCTAATGAAACGACGAACATAGTCGATGCCTTTTCTGACCCTGACTCCGAGGAGGAGGAGATAGTGGTGGCCCCTGCTCGGAATAAAGGCAAGAGGCCAGCCGAGGTGAACCCCGGGTCCCGGTCGTGGCCGCGGAAATAAGAAAGCCAAGGAGGTGGCTACTATTGATTGGGAGGAGGATATTTACGAAGTATACAATGTTGACCGCAATGCCTTCCGTGTCCGCACCCTCGGGGCACGTTCATTTAAAAGACAAGGACAAAGCCGCGGCGTAAAGCTTGATGCTTGAGATATGCTGCGAGGATAATAGGCCTCGCATTTTTACGGTGCCCAATTTGAGAATGGCCCGAGATTGCCCCCGGACCCCTTCTTCTATTTTTCTTGGAGTTCAACACCGCCTCCCCTACGCACTCCGACTCCTAATGCCATTAGTGGCTATAGTCTCCTTCATCGCTGGCCTGCAGATTCCATGGTTATGAACCTACCCCGGCCGGGCTTTATGCTTACTATCGTAACCGGATCGCTCCCGTAATATTTTGGGTTTGAAGGCTAGGAATTACTCTACCCGACCTTCTCTCCTCCCTCAAACAAATTTGACCAATGGAACCGAGAGGGACATCTTGGTCATTGAGTCTAGGTTCGGTGGCCCTTCTCCAAACCCTCAAATCCGCCCCGATGAAGGTGGCCGCTAGTAGCTATCCGCACCCTCCTCTGCCGATGCCATGCGCCGTGCCTTAGAGAAATATCCGGCCAATTATCTAGACGGGAGGAGCCCGTGTATGATGTGGGCGCCATAGTTGAGGATGAGCCACTCTTGATCTACTCGGGGTGGCTCCTCGCAGAGGAGGCACCCCATATGCCCCCATAGTAGAGATAGAGCCTTCGCCCCGTGACCCCGATTGGAGGGTGCACGAGCACTACCACCCGAGGCGGATTGTAGAACCCGTATGCTTTGGGCGCGTAATGCGATCCCCCCGAACTTATCTGCCTCTCGATTTTTCATATAAGCGTTGCCCATTTATTTTGCTTTTGAATTTTTGAACTGCATTCTAACCATTTCTCTTGCCCTCCAGAGTAGATCCGTAAGAATATAATTTCGATGGCTCCCATGGCGATCGCTCAACCGAAGGCCAAAAACATGAAGGCCAATAGGGATGCCGCCGCGAGGAGGCAGCCGAGCTGGGGGAGTCCCAACTAAAGATAAGACTGCTCCCGTGGTTAGCAGAAAACCGGGAGCCTTCGACTCACCTCCAAAACTATCCTTACTACGGGAACCTTCCTCCACCTCCCAAGGGTCCTCCTCCGGCCAATGCTCTCCGAGCTACTTCTCCAGGCCGCACCATCCCTTCCGGCCACCAAGTGGATTCTCGAAAGAGGAGTGACAGAGAAGAAGACTTGGGGCAAGGACAGAGAAAGCTCCAAAATCGGGACGCTCCTCCCAGGACCATGATCGCTCCGCTGCGGTCTCATCCTCTTCCCCCATTGGGGGATCAATTTGTTCTGCGGCCTATCCGGTGGCCCCTCTGACCACCCGCGAGGAGACGCTGGCCGTTAGAAAAAAGCTCTCTGAGGTGACCGCTGTGGATCGGGGTGGACATCTATGCCCGAATTCAGCCCAACGCCTCGCTGGGATCGGGCTGGTGAACCGTCTATATTCCCCCGACTTCTATAAGAACATAGTTGTCGAGAAGAATGCCTCTGCCATGGTGGGGGACATAGGCCTTGCTCTGACTGAGGTAGATAACCGTCTGATCTCTTTGGTTCCATACTTTCACTCTCTCAGTATGTCTAACTTTTGTTCTTTTTCCTCGCAGGTGAGCAATAAAGTACTGCGGCTGCGGGAAAGCTGCGATACCCTGACCGCTGAAGTGGAGAACAAGACCTCCATTTTGGCGGCCAAACTCCGCGAGCTGGAGGAGGCTCAAGCGAGGATTGGGACCTTGAACTCCCTTATGGAGGATAAGGACAAGGCCTTTGCTCAGAAGGAGTCTGATCTGAAGGACTTCTCCGACCGACTGGCCGTGGTGGAGAAGGACCTTGAAAGAGTTAGGGGTCAGCGGGATGAGCTCCGCGGGCACAAGGCCGAGTGGGAGCCAAGGAATAGGGAGCTCGCGGCCACCAAGGTTGATCTGGGGGCCTTGGAGAAAAAGGTGGACGAGCTGTCCGAGCAGCTGCTCCCCTATAAAAGGTTGGAGGCGGAGGGGAAATCCGCCCTTGACGATGTCCGCAAGGAAGCTGTGGAGGAGTACAAGAACTCCCAAGAATTCAAAGATTGGCTCCTCGCTGAGAATCTGGCTCGGCATTTAGGCCGGGGTCCGGACACGTATTCGAATCTCGCAGCCACTGCGTGTGTTCTCTCGTACAAGAGCCGGCCGTTATTGGCTCTGTTGCTGCTACGTATGAAGAATGCTTGCCCGGCATGCGTTAGTTCCTCTCGTCCGAGGATGAGGTCAAGGGCTTGAGCCGTCCGCCGCGGCCTCCTTGCCTCCCGTGGCGTAAGTAATCGCCTCGCCTCGATCGGCGAGCCGGATGAGCCGCGGCTGGGGAGAACCCGATATCACTTGGGGATGCCCTTGCTCGCGTTCTTCCAGATGGGCCTGCCATAGGAGATCTCTTTCCTCAGCGGGCAACTCCTGCCCCGGTCTCTGCTGAGCCCTCCTCTGACCCTATAACAGAGGTTCTGATGACCCGTCTTCCTTCTCCCACTCCGGCTTCAGAAGCGGGCACAGACGGTGCGGCCACAGAGAATGCAGATGCGGCCAAGGATGCCTCCAAGGATCAGGCTCCAATAGTATAGGTTTTGTTTCTTTTTGTAATAGATTAGGACCTTTTGTAATAGAGTAGGACTTTGTAAATGTTTTTCAGTATTAATAGAAGAATTTTTCCATAACTATTCTCTTAATTACTAGTCTCGTAGGCTACTATGAGTGTTTGCAATTTTTGAGTACCTTGATACTTGCATTCTTGCTCTTTCTCTAGCTTCTTTGACTTGCAATTAAACTTTATACTCTTCCTTCGCGGACAAAAGCTTAGTAGGCCCTTTCGCCCGCATTTTTGAGTTTTCCTAACTCTTTATTCAAAATCACTTGGATTTTTCGTGAGAGTCACCTTATTCATCTCGTGATCGCTTTTGTTTGGCCTTGTGGCAAGCTTTGGGGCCTTAACCCCTTGTCTCTGCTTGGCTTTGTGAAAACTCTTTTGATCACCGTCATCCGTTTACACTTATTCCCACCTCGCGAGCCGTGGTGTAAGTCAAAAGCGCCCAAGGCAAGCTACCTTCATAGGCATGCAGAGTGGCCGTGAAGCTATAGTCCGCGCAATGCAGGTAGGGGCATATTTAGCATAGCGGCCCTTTAACCTACCGGCATCTGTATCCACTAATGGTGGTTCACGCTTTTTTGACCCTTTATTCAAAACTCCTTGGAGTTTTGTGTGAGGGTCTTCTGGCGATCTGGTAACGGGCTTATAGGTAGGCCTTTGTCACATACAGGCATACGAGTAACGGCCCTAATGAGGACCTTTCACGACCGAGCTGGGACAAGGGCCTTGGCCTTTGTCCTCGCCGGCATCTATATCCACTTATTCTTGGTGGTGTCACGCGGCAGACAGGTATCCTCCCCGCGACGGAGTACGGATCGTAATGGATCTTTGTACTCATATAGGCTTGCGGACCGAAAGATCGTTGCGCATCGCAGGTAGGAGCTCATATGTTTGCTCTTTAACCTACCGGCATCCGTCATGCGGCATCCACTTTAGCTTCGAGGCCGCGGGAATAGGTTTTTGCATCAAAATATGATGAAATATGATGATAACTTCCTTTATATATACAGTCTATACTCCTTCCAAAAAATTACAAAGATTTCAAAAGAAGTATCTTTTAAGGTGGTCGCTATTCCAAGCGTGCTTAAGCTCTTCTCCCCCTTTTGGTCGCAATATGTAGGTGCCCTCTTTGACTATTTTGGTGACCTCATATGGACCTTCCCATTTCTGGGGATGGCTTGTTGAAACTCCTGGTTGGGTCCCTTGGACCTCTACGCTTCGAGTACCCGGGCCTCCAACCGAAAACTCCTCTTATTTACTCTTTTGTCGTGGTGCTTCTTCGCCTTCGCTTGTAGTTCACCATTTTTTCATATGCCCGCATTCTCTTTCTTCGAGATCGTCCGTGTCACACCTTACGTTTGCCTCGCTTTGAGACTCGTCGAAGCACGTGACTCGTACGAGGGTAGGGCAACCTCAACCGGAGCCATTGCCTCCGACTCCATACGTGAGCGAGAAAGGAGTTTCTCCCGTAGAATTCCTTGTAGTTGTGCGGACAACCCATAATGCGGTCTCGGAGCTCGCCCAACCATCGTCCTCCTCGTCCCTCCAAATTTTTCTTTAGGGCGGTCGAGGACTAGCTTATTTGCGGCCTCGCCTTGGCCGTTTCCCGAGGATAGGCAATCGCGGACTTACGGTGTTGCACCTTCATTCTCACACATTCAAGCAGTTGAATTTCGCAGAGAATTGGGTGCCATTGTCTCAAATAATTGCTCTGGGAACCCCAAATCGACAATAGATGTGATCGTGGACAAAATTGATTGTATTCTCCTGAGATAGTGGCTAAGCCCTTGACTTCGTCCACTTGGTAAAATAATCCACGGCCACCACAAAGATACTTGATGTTTCCTCTAGCAGCCGGGAATGGTCCAATGAGATCAATCCCCCACGTATCAAACGGCCACGATGGTACGACCAAAGTTTGCTCTGTTGATGGTAGTCTAGTGGATGTCTCGCAAATCTCCGGCACTTATCACACTTTCTCACATACTCCCGTGCATCCCTTCTCATTGTGGGCCAAAAGAATCCTTGGAATTTGATCTTGTCTCGAGAGGGTGCGAGCACTGGATGTCCGCCACAAACTCCTTCATGGACCTCATAGAGTAAGTTGGTGACCATGTGAGTTTTGACACATCTTAGCAAAGGCTTGGTGAATGATCGCGAAAAAGTACCCCATCGAGGACGAGGTATTTCGCGGACACCGTTCGATGGCTCTAGCCTTTACCGGGTCCTCGGGAGGGTTTGCTTCTCGATGTAATCCTTCATTTCATCTACCCAGCCCCTTACTTCGATCCTCAATATTGTTTATCCGAATCCGATCTATAGCAGGTCTTTCTCGTGAATTCAACTGGCACCGCTTCTAATTCCCCAATTTCTTGATCGGTTATTCGGGAGAGGAGGTCGCCTTCCACATTATCCTCTCTCATGACTTGGTTCAGCTCATAGTAGGTGAAATTTTTGATGAGGGTTTTTGCAAGGCCGCAAGATCGAGTTAGCACCGGGTTGATAGTATCATACTCCCCTAATTTGATTAACTATGAGCCGAGAGTCACTATTGATCTCTATATTCTCGAACTCCCAAGTCTCTTGCCAATTCCATGCCCGCTATAATCGCCTCATACTACCCGATTGTTTGATGCTTCGAACTTGAACCTCAAGGCTCTCTTAAATTTCTCCGCAGGTGCGATCGAAGTATGCCCGCGCCACTAATCAACTTGCTCGCCGAGCCGTCCACGTATAGAATCCATACCTCCTCCGGACGCTCCCTTGGCCGTATGATTTCGTGCTCGGGCTATTTGGGACCTCTTCATTCTCGCCCGCTTTCTTTTTCCTGTGTCGCCGTCCGCCATTTTGAATGATGATTCTACCACAAAATCTACTAAGGCCTCGCGCTTTGATTGTCTTTCTCGGGAGTAGGTGATCCGGAACTCGGTGAGTTCGATAGACCAAGCTAGCATTCTCCCCGAGGACTCGGTTTGTGTAAAACCTTTCTAAGCGGAGCCTCGCTAATACAGCTTATAGGGTGTGCGTAAAAGTAGGCTCTTAATTTTCGAGCAGATACAAGCAAGGCGTAAGCTAACTTCTCTATATTAAGATAACGCCCTTCTACGGCAAGAGTGCCTTAGATACATAATAAACCGGTTTTTGGGAGTTATTCTCCTCCCTTACAAGAACAGCTAGCCTACGCGTATCAAGAATCGCCAAAAATGTAAAAGTTCTTCCCGGCACCGGGCCGCCGAGTAGAGGCGGCCGCCCGAGGTATGTTTTGACTTCTTCAAAAGCTTGATGGCACTCTGCTCCATGTAAATTCATCAGCTCTCTTCCCCCTTTTAGAGTTTTGAAGAAGGGGAGGCATCTCTCTGCTGACCGCAAGATGAAGCGGCCAAGTGTGGTGATGCGACCATTGAGTTTTTGGGCATCCTTCACGCAAGCAGGAGGTTTCATGTCCAACAGGGCTTGGATTTTTTCTGGATTAGCCTCTATCCCTCTTTGATTGACCATGAATCCGAGGAACTTGCCCGCCTTGACCCCAAAAGCGCACTTAAGGGGGTTTAGCTTCATGTTATTGCGACGCAAGTTTTTGAAGGTTTACTCCACGTCGAGCTCGTGGGAGTTTTCCTTAGTCTTTATAACCATATCGTCAATGTAGGCCTCAAGATTTCTACCTAGTTGGTTTTCGAAGACCAGATTGACCATCCTTTGATAGGTGGCTCCTGCGTTTTTCAACCCGAAGGGCATCATTTTGTAGCAGTAAGTCTTGCCCGCAGCGATGAAAGCTACAGAGCGGACATCTTCAGGAGCCATTTGGATCTGATGGTAGCCGGAGTATGCATCAATGAAGCTTAATACTTTGTGGCCGGCTATAGAAACCACCAATCTGTCAATGCGAGGAAGAGGGAAACAATCCTTGGGACATGCCTTGTTGAGATCGGTGAAATCAACACACATCCTCCATTTGCCGTTGGATTTTTTGACCATTACCACATTGGCCAGCCATTTAGGGTAGGAAATCTCCTTGATTATCCCCGCCTTTAACAATTTTTCCACCTCTTCCTTGATCGCAATTTCTTTTTACGGGGAGAAGTATCTTGATTTTTGGTGAATGTTCTTGAAGGATGGGTCATCGTTGATTTTGTGGAGGTTCACGTCCTCGCTGATTCCCAGCATATCCTCCACCCTCCAAGCGAACACATCACAATTTGCCCTTAAGAATTCGATCAGGATTCTTCTCTCCTCGCTGTGAATCTCCAGTCCAACCTTAACTGTTTGCTCGGGGAAGTGGGGATTGATTACCACCTCCTCGAGCTCGTCGTTAGGTTGGAGGTCGCTGATTTCACGGTTGTGCAAGGAGTCAATGACTATGGTTGGGGGGTTGACCTGAGCTCCAGTCAGTGTTGCCATAGAGTATATGATATTGCGGTCAATCTTCCCCTCTATTCCCCGATCAATATAACCTCCCTCAATAGGGGCCAATTGCTTTGATTTTCTGCTCGTCTTGAGCTCCACCTTCGTGGAATGGAAAGAAAGCATGCCAATCGGTATGGGTGTCGGCGGGAGAGCAAGGGTTTTTCCCTTTTTTAATTTGTCCTCGCCTTTTCCCTCTTTCGATTTGTCCTCGCCCTCTATCGGCGGGCAGGATGTCTGGCCTTTCTGTTCTTTCCTTTTTTCCTCAAGTGCTCGGAGGAATCTCCCGGGCTGGTTCTTGATGGTAGCAACCCCCGCCCGGGGTGTTAAATTTCACCCTTTGGTGGGGAACGGACGCAACTATTCCCAATTCGGCTCGAGCGCTACGCCGAGAATGGCATTGTATTGGGAAGGAAGATCGACCACCATAAAAGTTATCTTGGCCGTCTTCTCGTACGGGCTTTTCCCCAATAGTTACGTCAAACACAATCGTCCCTTTACCCTTACGGCGTGATTTGTGAAGCCCTCAAGCATGCCCGCATATGGAAAAAGATGTGCTTCGCCATTCTCATTCCTACCAACGTATGGTAATAGAGTATATCGCGGCACTCTCCAAAGATCTATCAACACTCGGCCTATGTTTGCCCTGCTGATTCTCATTCCGAGGGTGAGAGGCCGAGTGGAATGAAAAAGGGTGGAGGCAAGTTCACTCCTTTTGAACCCAATTTCTTGCTCTTCTTCCGGAGCCATTGCGGGGACGGAGAAAACCTTTTCTAATGTCCGGATTTGGAGGGAGAGCTGTTTGTTGGAGGGAGGTTCTTCTCCGATGAAGTTTATATTGTAGTCTCCGTCGTCATCCTCAAAATTGTCTCTTTCCACCCTCTCGGGACCACGAGGGTTTCGTGCCCGCTGTTGGTTATTATTGGGGGCCTGGTTGTTTCTCGATCCATCTCGGTTAGTTCCCATCATTGATTCTCTCGCCGAATTACTCTCTTTAGCCGGAAGCAGCCTTCCTGCTCCGTGCCCGTGATCATTATGATACTCGCAGAACTTTGTCCTACTCCTCTCACTTGGTTTTCTGAGCATGGGGGGAGGAGGAGGAAAATCTGATGCCCTCATGATCACTGCTCGTGGCTCGGTGAGCTCGGTGTAGACTGTTTCCGCAACTTTTTTCCGGAACTTGGCCTGGTTGTTAACTTGGGCAGCCTCTGGGGTGGTCTCCTGAACTTGGCTTATTCTTTCCTTGGCTGAAGCTCGGAGAACGGGCATACTGCTCTCCTCGGTAGAGGCAATGGCAGAAGCCCTTTCATACATCTCCTCCACTGTTTTTGGTTGGCTGGAGGCGAAATTCAATTTCAGGAAGGAGGAGGTGAGGCCTCCCTCAAAGCAAAGTCTAATATCCCCCTCTTCCAGATCCACTATCTCCTCGCTCACCTTTCTGAAGCGAGCAATGTAATCTTTTGTGGATTCAGTGGGGGCACCTTGACACGGACAAGATCTTGTCTTTGAGTACAGCGGGCACCCGGCTCTGGCAGGCATTAAGGAAAATGTTCTACAAGTGGCCGAAAGAGTTGATGGAGCGGGGTTTGAGAGCCAAGCATCCGTGATAGGGTCTTGCCCGTGAAAGTGGCAGCCAGAGCTTTGCACATTACGGATTCGTCCGCAGAGAATAATGCCATTTGGCCCTCAAATCTACCCATGTGGCTCCCCGCGTTCTTGGAACCATCGTATGTGTCCATCTGGGGGGGCTTCCCCTTCTGGATAGGTGCCCGCGCGATCTTGTCACTGAAGGCATCCATTGTGCGACCACATTTTTGGGCTGCCTTCTGATGGGTTTCCCACATTTTCTGCATGAAATCAACGAACTCAGGGTTCTGGCTATCAATCTTATATTTTTTATTACGTGGAGCCACGGCCTTCCCCATGGCCGGAGCCAGGGGTAGTGCTTGGGGCCTCACACGTTGGTTTGACTGCGCCTCTTCCCCAATCTCCTCGCTATCATCTACGTGCACCACACTGCGCTTGGCCATCTGTCCGCGCTCAAGGGTTGGTTCAACCCGGTTTGCCCCTGCAGCTTGACTAGCAAGTGATTTAACGGGAGCTCGTTGGGAGAACCTTTGGGACCCTTGTGGAAACTGTAGCCCTCCATTGGCCTCTATTTCGAACATTTCCAATTGCTGGTCGGCAATTACCATGGCCTCAGCGACCAGCTTGGATTTGGAGTCCGAATTTCTTGTCTCCTCGGGGATCCGCTCCGGGAGAGAGGAGAATTCATGATTGTGTTTCGGGGGAGCTTGTGGAGTTTTGGGACTTTTGTTTAGGAGGGCTTGTGCTTTTTCAAAGCACGTATTTCCGTCCCAGTGCAGTGAGCTTGTGCGTAGCTTTACGGCCGGGGGAAAGGGTGTGAGCTTGAGGCATCGGGAACGGGCCCCCATTAAGTTGAAGACAGAGTTAGTTTGCTTACCCTTATTGATAGCGGAGGGTGAGGCTTGGTTCTCATCCTCCAAGGTCAATAATGACCGGCGTTTTCCAAAGATCTTAGACATATTCTGTGAAAAGATGATGAAAAAAGAAGAGCCTTTCGGCACTCGTTTTGTTTAGGGCACGAGAGGTGCCTTGAAAACAAAATACACGGGAAGTAAATAAAGAAAAGATTCTTGGATTCCCGGCAATGGAACCACTGATGACGCCAAGCTTTTCAGGGTCAGGAGCGGTTCAAGGATATCTGGCTAGGATATTTTGGTGGTTTGTTTGTACCTAGATCACAACACAAAGAAGCACCGTTAAGGTCAAAGTTGGATGTTACTCCAACTCAGGCCCTCGGGTGTGAGAGTAAGAATACTGATATAATAAGGCTTTGAATACCTTGGAGTGTGTGTGTGTTTAGGGTTTAAGTGTAATAGGGCTTACTCAATATATTTGGAACTTACTTTGCCCAAGGGGGTAAAGTCCTTCTATTTATAGGCAATGCAATGGTGCTTGTTGAGGTAAGCAATGAGATCAACAATGAGATCAGCCCTAGGGGGCACTTTGGTATTTGACCAGCTATACGTGTCCGCATCTAATTGGTCCTGTCAGGGAGGGAACATTGACTGTCCAGGGGACATGGCTGAAAGGGACATGAGCTGTGGCCGGCTTGGAGCATTAAATGGAATAGTAGGCGCTGGCCGAGCCGCATTGAATGCGTGATGGGGGAGCGGCGAAGTGGCTGTCGAGCGGTAAGCTAACTTGCTCGGTAAGGCTTGATATTAACAGGGAGGCGAGACATGTGCCGCGGTCAACGTTGTGGCCGCGATCAAGGTATATGACGCGAGCACGGTTGATGCGGTCATGCCTCTGCGGGGCGTGGGTCCCTGCGGACATACAATCTGCGGGCACGGACCCAATGGTCACAGTCGTGCGGGCACGAATATAGCGAGTCGGGATCCTTCCGGCTTCTTTGATAGGATTAATGCGGGGAGGGACGCGGTGCTTGACCTCGGGCCTATCGTCCGCGGTCTTCCCCCAACGGCTAGAATCGCTACATCACCTGGATTCCTTGACTGCAGAGCGCGGGCCCGATCCAGTAGATCCGGGCTCATCAAATATTATGTTCCTAATATGGAATAGTTAAGTGGAGTACATTACCAAATCATAAAATTCCACAATTGAATAAACATTTGGTCATTGAAAGTCTGCATTTTATGCATTTGGGCAATGCGATGAAATTATGAAAACTAAATTTGTACTGAATTTTTTTGCATTTTATACATTTGGGATTTTCTTTCGAGTTTGAAGAAGAGTATTTGGGGGGGGGGGGGGAGAGAGAGAGAGAGAGATTATTTATGTTATATCCATAATTCTCATGATGATGCTGAAAACGATTCGGATTAGCATTAATTCAGCAATAGGTTGTATTTTATCTATAATGACCTGAAAATACGAACAAACGACTAGTCGAGATTGTATACGGCTAATACCCTGCGGCGTGATGATGAAATGTAGTGTTAAGTTTGTATAAAACTATATTGAACGACTTAAATCTCAAATCGTGAAAATAGCATTACCTTTTTACTTCGAATACTTCGGATGTAGTCAGGTAATAACATTTCTCTAGAGTAATTTTGTATGAAACACTTGCGTTCATGAAAAGTCCTCATTAGTCATTTAAAAAAAAATGGTGGTCCAGTCATAAAATAGGGACTTTACCTTATTAGCACAAATTGCCAATTCAATATTTTTCCCACGTCCTTATGACACTGATATTCTAAAGCTCCAATATCTTGTCAAAATTCAATTTTATTCTAATAAAATAAAAACTTAAAATTCTATTGCCAAGAATTAAAAGCCATCTTATGTGGAGTAATATATATGGCCACGCGAGGAGTAAAATTTTTATTTTATTATTTGCTTTTAATTTAATTGAATTTTGATCATAAAAATTCATTATTTTAATAATTAATGTGTTTTACAAAATTTATTATTAAATAATAGTTTTAATGATGCTAACATGTTCTGAAATCTTGAGCAGGTCTAAGTTTTTCTATTATATACGTATGTCTTAGGTTCAAATAAGAGGTGTCAGTGGTTCGGTTCAAACCATAGTTTGAGACACCAAATCAAACCTTGCGGTGTAGCTCGATTTTCAAGCTTGGTGGTTCAGCTCAGTTTCAAAAAACAATAAATTGCATGGTTCGATTTAGCTTGTTGTTTGATATATACCTCCAAACCAAATCGAGCCGAACCAAACCTAACCTAATCATTTCGGACTGAACCGCGTTTTGAGACTGCAAGACCAAACCACTGAATCGAGTTGTTGAGCCGAACCGTAAGACCGGTATATATGTGCCAATTTCAAATTTAAATTAATGTCAATCCTTGGATCTTTAGAAAATCCTAATTAGCATCTTACCTTGGTGTTACCTATTTTCTTTTTCTTTCTATGTGGCTCTCTCCCTAGTCTCATTTTCTCTAACGAGTGTTAATGGATTTGTGTTAATTTTAGGAAATGTGTGATTTGTAGCGGGACGCCCAATGAGAAAAATGTGTGATTTGTAGCAGGACGGAGGGAGTATAGAACAAGTTCAAAGATTTCAAGATATGTACATTAGACTATGTTGTTTTAGTCAACTTCCAAGTTTCTTCTTCGGTGACTTAAATGAAGCATTAAGCCTTAAAACATCATACAATTAATAATGCATTAGTACAATCTTGAGAAGTTTTGGAAGAAAAAAAAATTAACATTTAATAACTAAAGTTTGAACCGTGGTCTGGATTATGTTTTGGATCGTGATCTGAACTGCAAAATCAAATTATGGCTTAGACCGAGTTAAACCAACCCTTGGTGGTTCGATTCAGCTCGATATGAACTTTTTCGTGGTTTAGATCGATTTGAGATTTCTTCAAATAGATGAATAGCGGATTGACCTCTAAATTTGCCCAATTCAAGTTAAACCAAACCAGTTACACTCTTACGTTCAATACCTCATGATGGCAAGAAATGAGATTAGGTAGTTAAGAATAAAAAAAAAAAACATGCTCTGAAGTTTTATTAGGATGACTTTAGAGACATTATCCCAAATCAAGAATTGACAAACATTGCGTAAAATATACTGTATAAAAATCATGGGTCACTCCCCTTACCATCAGTTGATTTAAGGTGAAAACTCAGATGGTATAAGAGCAGGTCCGACGTGCAGGCCCAACGACCCCACGATATTGCTACACGCCACCCGATTAATAAGTCTACATTGTAAATCTTATAAATCCTGACCACACGTAGGGGGTGTGTTAGAGACATTATTTTACATCGAGAATTGACGAACCTTGCCTATAACATATAAAGATCCTGTGTCACTACTCTTAACATCAATTGATTTTAAGGTGAAACCTCATACTTTCAGATGATTTAGAGCAGGCCCGTTACATGTGCAATCCCAACGACCCACGACGTTGTTTCGCGCCATCCAATTAATAAGTCCATGTTGTAAGCCTTGGCAAAGTCTGACTACACGTGAGTAGGCGTGTTAGAGATCATGTGCCACTCCCCTTAGTCCCAATTAGTTTTAATGTAAAATCTTAGACTTTAATATATACTTTCTTAAATGCATTATCAAATTTAATGAAATTAATTATAAAAAAATAATAAAAATTTAACACCTCTCAAAATAAATAAAACTATAATAATTACTCCCTCCGTCCCAGACCAAGGGTATATGGGGGGGATTTCACGCTTCTTAAGAAATTTTTTAAAAAATGAATAAAAGTTAAATGTGAGATAGGAAATAGTAATTAAATGTGTGGTAGAAAATATGAGAGATAATGTAAAAGTTAAATGTGTGGTAGGGAATAGGAGAGAGAATGTAAAAGTTAAAAATATTTAATAGGAGAGAGAATGAGTGGAAGGAATAGTAGTTAAATGTGTGGTAGGAAATAGGAAAGAGAATGTATAAGGATATAATGAATGGTTTTTTTGTAAATATATGAAGATGATAAGGGTATTAATATATTCAAAAACTTGCCTTTTTTGAAAATGAACTCTTGGTCTGGGACGTCCCAAAAGGGAAAGATGAACCCTTGGTCTGGGACGGAGGGAGTAAAATAAAATTATCGCTTCAAGTTGGAGGGACACTCAATTAAGGAATCATAGCCATAGCCCTCCAAGAAACTCACCTTTGGGGATTGAGAAATGTTTTGCTTACAAAAATTAAAATTAAATTAATAAAGCGGGCCCCACAACATGGCAACCATTGCTACATTTATAAAACTCATATGCAGATCCTGCTGCCATTGAAGTAGACAATGCAGCAGAAGAAGTCAAAGGAAAGAAAATCACCTAAAATAAAAATAATTTACCAGAATGACAATAATGCCCCTAACCAAGCTTCCTTACGTGAAAATACACAGGCAATTTCATTGTATGAAAGAATCAAAGCCGACCTATCCAATATTTTTCTGTTTCTTGGTTGTCATCCATTCCTGACCCCACTCTCTCCTTCCTCGAACTCCCTCCCCAATTTTCCTAACTCCTATATTAATCTTCCCTGTCCCCTCCTCACTCCCCACAATCCAACCCCCTCTCTCTCCTCATATTTTCTCTCTCTCTCTCTCTATCTCTAGAAAGAATGGCAGCACCAGCAGCAGGGAAAAAGGGTGGGGATGATTTTCAAGATATGTTGCCTCTAATGGCAGATAAATTGGGTGGGGAAGGGCTGATTAGAGAGCTTTGTAATGGGTTTAGATTGTTGATGGACAAGGACAAACAAGTCATTACACTTGAGAGCTTGAAGAAGAACTCTGCAATTCTTGGTTTGCAAGATATGAGAGATGATGAATTAATGAGTATGATGAGAGAAGGGGATGTTAACGGAGATGGGGTTCTTGATGAGATGGAATTTTGTGTTTTGATGTTTAGATTGAGTCCTCAATTGATGGAGGAATCTGAAATTTGGCTTGATCAAGCTTTGCAACAAGAATTCAATTGTTGATGACACACAAAACGATGACGTTTTGCTGAAAAAATGATTGTTGTTTTTCTCTAATTCTTCATATGTTAACATGTTCACAAATTTTTATATTTATTTTATCTTGTTTTTTTGGTTGTGTTCTTGTTGAGATAATAAAAATATGGGAAGATTGGTAAAAAAAAAATTAATCTATCCGAGATTTCTTCATGTGTTACTATCTCCGTCCCAAAATGTATAAACCAAAAAGAAAATAAAATCAAATGCCCTCTCGATCAAGTCCCAAAATTAATCTATCCGAGATTTTGTTCAATTTGTAATCAATATGCAGTTCAAGGTCGTTGATCAATTTCCAAAATATAACTTGCTCTCGATTGATTAGAGCAACAACAACGACAATATTATCTCAATGCCGCAAATGCTTCCGCCTGCTCTTGGGTAAAGAGAGCCGGCTGTACACAACTTTATTCATGTATTAAAGCATAGAGACACTGTTTTCGGATGATCCATGGGAGCAAATTTGTATATTTTTTTGTTATATATTTTGAAAAGGAGCATCTTTATTTCTTGATTGATTGTGTTTTCAATTTCAACACTACTAGTCTACTACTGCAGTTTCTAAATTAAATTGTCAAACAAAAGGAAAATTATTCTGACAATGTTTTAGTTTAGGTAGAATGGATATGGTACTTAGACACTACCCACAATGGTTTCATCCTATTTCCCCATTTCATTCAATACTTTTTACATTTTTTCTCATCCATCTAATATTTCATCTACCCATTTCATTTAACCCCCTACAATAACTAACTTAAATTAAATTTCAACTCCTTCCAACTCATCATTCTATACCCCACCACTTTTATTTTATTTATATTCTCTATTTTTGAAAAGTGAGTGTTTTTTTTTTGTCCAAATCAAATGAAACTTATATCAATTTGTAGGGAAAAAAAATGATGAATTTTGGTGAAAAAAAAAATTAAAAAAAAATTAATTTACTAGGTGATAATTAAGCTCAAATTGAAAAATGAGTGTTTTTTTGTGTCCAAATCAAATGAAACTTATATCAATTTGTAGGGGAAAAAAATGATGAATTTTGGTGAAAAAAATAATTAAAAAAAAATTAATTTAATAGGTGATAATTAAGTTCAAAGATTTGGGATAAAAAAAAATTTCGTTCATCCAATAGGAGTCTTACACGTGGAAAGTCAAGAAAAAAAAAAAAAGGCAACAGCGAACGCCACACGTGTAGGGTTTCGAGGGTCCATGCGCAGCGGAATAAGCAATAACTCGAAAAACCCCAAGCCCTAGAATCCGTTCTAGATGAATAATTAAGAGAGATGAAATATAATTACCAACCTTGAATGCTTTTGCCTTTGATAAACTTGACCCAACTCCAGATTGAATGATCTTGTTAATCCTTGATGAACGAACGGGAATCACGAACCAAAGATCTTGATGAACGAAGATCCTCTATGTTTATCCACGCGCGGAACGAACCCTAGAACTCTTCTAGGAGGATTGCTAGATCCAATTGATTGAAACACCTTTCAATCAATGAAGAACAATGGATTTGGTGGTGTTTGATTCTCAATTCTCAATTGAAATCTCCCACTCTAAGTGTTTCTCTCAAGCCAAAACGTTCTAATGACGGCTAGGGCAACCAGGGGTAAGTATTTATACGTTATAAAACTTTTCCCTTCGCGAAAACCCTAGTTTTAAGTCAATTCCGCGTCGAGTCCGGTGCCCGGGGACGAGTCGTCCCCTGGGGGGACGAGTCGTCCCCGGCACTGACTCCCAGAATCTGGCGTCCCCTTAAGGGGAATAGTTGGTTGCGGGACGAGTCGTCCCTCGAGAACAAAACTCCATATTCTTCATTTTTGACAATTCGTTCGATGCGTGTGACCCCATAGGACCATACTATGTTGGCAAGTAAATGAGTCCGATCACATCGATCCTCATAAGACATGAGCGGACTCTAGCAAGCCATCATGCCTACCCAAATAGTATAATATCAAGTTCGATTTTCCTACATAGAACATATCACAATCCTATTGTCACACGATGTTATATTGAACATGAGTCATGGTCCACGTCAACTCATATTGTTCAATGCTTTCTCGTTACCAAGTAAATTGATTAATCGAATGATATTAATCACATTAATTCATTCGGGCACGGCTACGCACTACATCAATCTTGCTTACGAGTGGCCAAGCAAACATCTCTCTTTACGATGGACAATTTCCATCTTGACTTATCATTCTTCCTAACAAGAATCATACCATGCCAATGATAGCCCTTATTGTCATCAGGTTAAAGATAACGTTAAACTATATCAAACATGATATTCATCAAGCGGAAGACGATGATAATCTCGTGTCAAAGGATATCAATGATATGACTATATGAGATTTAATTATGACATATGACCATGACATAAATCTCATAATGGGTCAAGTCCAAGACCTTGTTCTCTAACAGTACCCGTGAATCTAATGTGCATCTCCATGCATATAATCATCATATGATTATCCATTAGACTTCATACTAGTGCTTCATAAGTACTAGGGACACGATTATTATAACTAAACATGCAAACTCATATAATAATCAAAGAAGCAATCTCATATATAAATGAACAATGACATTACATAAAGGTCTATCTCTATAGGCCTAGGGCACTAACACCTACCTACTCCCACTTGCACTAGGCCCAATCATTCATGTATCTTATACCCGTGGACCTAACATGACCATCATGTTTAGCTTGTGGTAAAGGCTTGGTGAGAGGGTCCGAAATGTTGTCATCCGTTGGTACTTTGCATATCTTGACGTCCTCCCTTTCACAGATTTCTCGAATGAGATGGAAGCGTCTCAAAATGTGTTTGGATCGCTGATGTGACCTTGGTTCTTTTGCTTGGGCAATAGCACCATTGTTGTCGCGAAACAGACTCTATCGGGTTAGTGATACTCGGAACGACTTCTAAGTCACTAACGAACTTCTTGATCCAAACCGCCTCCTTAGCCGCATCGATGCTTTGCTATGTACTCGGCCGTTGTAGAATCAGCAACGGTGCTCGCTTGGAACTCTTCCAACAAACAAGACCTCCATTTAGTATAAACACAAAACCAGACTGCGATCTATAGTCATCTTTGTCGGTTTGGAAGCTTGCATATGTGTAAACCTTTACAACCACATCATCTTCCATTCCTACAAATACCAAGAATACATCCTTAGTCCTTCTTAAGTACTTAAGGATATTCTTGACAGCTATCCAATGGCTCTCACCGGGATCGGGGCATCGGGTATCTACTCGTTGCGCTTAGAGCGTACGAGACATCGGGTCTAGTACATAACATGGCATACATGATAGACCCAATTGCCGAAGCATATGGTATATCACTCATCCTCTTTCGCTCATCATTTGTCTTAGGACAATGAGTCTTGCTAAGAGTAATGCCATGTCCCATTGGCAAGTATCCTCTCTTAGAATTTTCCATCTTGAATCTTCTAAGGACCTTGTCAATATATGTACTACGACTCAAACCAATCATCCTTCTTGATCTATCTCTATAGATCTTGATACCAAGGATATAAGCCGCCTCACCCATATCTTTCATTGAGAAACATTTTCCTAACCAGACTTCACGCCTCAAGTGCAGGAACATTGTTTCCAATGAGCAAGATGTCATCGACATACAACACCGTAAATAGCACTATGATCCCACTTATCTTCTTGTATACACATGGTTCATCTTCGTTTTTGATGAAGCCAAACTCTTTGACTCGATTCATCAAAACGTAGATTCCACTCCGGAAGCTTGCTTCAATCCATAAATGGATCTCTCGCAACTTACACACTTTGTTAGAATCCTTTCGGATCGACAAACCCTTCAGCCGTATCATGTATACATCCTCAAGTAGGTTTCCGTTAAGAAACGCTGTTTTGACGTCCATTTGCCATATCTCATAGTCATAATATGCGGCTATGGCAATTAGGATTCTAATAGACTTAAGCATTGCGACGGGCGAAAAGGTTTCATCATAGTCAACGCCATGAATCTGCCTATACCCCTTATCAACTAGCCTAGCCTTATAAGTATGTACCTTCCCATCCATGTCGGTTTTCTTTTTGAAAACCCACTTGCACCCTATGGTTTTTACACCTTCGGGTGGATCAATCAAGTTCCAAACTTGATTATCGTACATGGATTTGATTTCAGATTCCATGGCTCCTAGCCACTTGTCCGAATCAGGAGTGGACATCGCCTCTTGATAGGAAGTAGGTTCATCATTCTCAATGATTTCTACTTCATTACTTTCCGTCATGAGAAATCCATATCTCTCAGGTTCGGATCGTATCCTATCCGATCTGCGAAGAACTTGTGTATCTTGAACCGGTTCCACAACAGCTTGTGAACTTGGTTCCGTCTCTACTATTGGTTCCTTGTCATTTTCGGGTTCTTGAATTTCTTCAAGATCAATTTTACTCCCACTAGTTTCTTTAGAGAGAAACTCTTTCTCTAGAAAGACACCATTTCGAGCAACAAACACTTTGTTCTCGGATTGGTTGTAAAAAAGATATCCTTTCGTTTCCTTGGGATAACCTACGAAAATACATTTATCAGATCTAGGTGCAAGTTTATGTTCAGAAATCAATTTCTTTACATAAACCTCACATCCCCAAATCTTCATGAAAGATAAGCTAGGCTTTCTTCCATACCACATCTCATGTGGGGTTTTAGGAGCCGATTTTGTGAGGACCCCTGTAAGTGCTCCAATTTGAGCTTGTTAGAATTTTCGTTATAAAATTAACGAAAGTTATAACAATTACTAACATTCCTAACTATCCTAACTTTCCTAACAAAGTGAGGGTAAAATGGGCATTGTTATTTAAGGTTAAACCTTAAAAAGAATCTCAAAAAAGAAAAACAAATGAAGAAAACCAAATATAGCAATGCTGGAAACAAAAGCTCGGCCGGTCAATTTGAATTTTGAAAAAGATTATTCTTCTTGTCCAAAGTCCGAAGCCGCATTTAATGAACAAAGGCACGCCGCCCGATCCTATCCGCGCGGACAAGTATGTAATTTTCAGAGGGCTATAAATTGAGCCCTCCAAATACAAAAATAAGAAGGAAGAACACAAAATGCAACGAACCTCTGGCGAAATATAGAGAGAAAACAGTGAGAATTCTCAAGAATTGTCACCTTTTTCTCTCCAATCTTTCCCAACTCATACTCATCCACTCACTCTCATATTAAAGCCCTAAACACTCATACACTCAAGCCAAACACTCAAGAACACAAAGGAAGATTGGTAAACCCTCCTCTTCCTAACCCTAAATCTCATCCATGCATGCATCTTCAAACTACAAAATGTAGTTCTTTCATCTTTTTTCTCTAGATCTAAGAAGATCACCATGGAAGACCATCTCCATGGATGATCTTCTACAAAGATCAACATTATTTTCAAAGCTTTTCTTTCTTACTTGCAAAAATGCACTTTCAAAACCCTAAAAAACCATTTTCAAGCACTAAATCTTGATTTCAAAGGGTAAAATCCCCCTCCCCAAGCAAATGAAATGCTTAGTCCTAATGTACCCCAAGGATGGTTTGGTATAGTTGATTCACCACTAAAATGTCTAGTGATCACTAACCAAAACCTAGGGAAATGGGGACAAGCATGGATGCAAAACCCCCCTTAAAATCATATTTTCTTTCTTGAGAAGTTGCTGTCCAGTAGCAAATTTCTCAGACCTCAGTCCATGGTCTTAATTTTTGGACACAGATGAACTTGGAATTTGGTGTTGACTACAAAATACTTTTTGTAGCCAACATCCAGAGCTTTCCAGACATATTTTTAATTTATTTTTTACGTTAGTAAAACTCCTTTTTTCAATTTTTCTTTTAGAGGCCAGTTCATCAGCTTCTGGAAATCCAGATTTCAGATCTGAGATTTCCAGAAGATTTTGACCCCTCAAATCATCTCCAAAATGAAAATTTCTTTTACAGAAACCTTTTTTAAGGTGTTTTGAACATTTTTCATTCCCGGACTTTTCCCAGATTCTGGATTTTTCAAGCCCTAAAGTCCATTTCAAAGTCAAGGGTCAACTGTCTTTTTCATTCTGGCAGAAATGGTTTTCAACTTCCAAAAATCTTTTGAGTGCCAAATCTCAACCCAAAAATCACCCAAAAAATCATGGGATCAGTTTAAAGCCTTAAAAAGAGCTCCCAATTTTTACTTACCTCAGTTTCAACTTATTTTGGCCAAAACACACACACACACACACACATACACACACACAACAAAGGATTTTGAATGTTTGGAAGACTCGTTTTACGAGGCGTTCCGGTGCACACTAACGTCCTTCCCGGCGTGTAACATGACCTCCGAACCCAAATTTCTGATCTCGGGCATTTTTCAAAGTTTTGGCCCTTAAAACAAAAATGGCGTGGCGACTCCGTTTGATTTTCACAAAAAAAAATCGGGTACATCACAGTGGCGACTCCGCTGGGGAATAATAAGCTTTTTTCTAAAAAAAATGATATTTGGTATATTGGTGGAAACCATTAAACTTCCCGTTATCGCCTCCTAACACGAGTCGGGGATAAATTGTGGTCTAACAATCCCACGTACCGGTATCATTATTTTCAAAAAAGAAAAGCTTTTTGAGGGTCAAGCTTCCGTCTCAACATTTGAAAATCCTTTGCTTTGTGTGTGTTGATTTTTGCACGCTTTCGTGTTTGTTTTTGGCCGCCTCGGAAAAGTCAAAATTTTGACTGTCGGAATAATGTCCCTAACTGCCGGAATTTTTGTGCTTATGTGCTTATGTGTTCATAAAATTTTCAAAAAAAAAATTTCAAAAAAAAAATTCAAATAAAAATCATGCATCATGCCTTTTTAAGACACATAAAAATTTCTATTTTTCTCGTAAAAGAAGATAGATCGCTTGCACACTACGCGCACGTGACCTTACACCGCACACTACGTCCCTAACCCGGGAAATCCTTGTCGCGGTCCGTTTGGTCTTATTACGCCTCTCGATGAGCAATGTGACTACCCAAACATCCCATGGAGCCTCGTGTCGACCATACGCACTTGTCCGTGACACACTTTGTCCGAGACCCGGTTGGTTTTTAGTCCGGGTCCGTGTCATGCCCCGTCCGTGTATAGACCTTTCCTTTCAAGCCTTTGTCGGCATACCGACTCAATATCTTTCGGGTCCCTAATCGCCGAAGTTGCCGGTTTTCCGCCGCAGACTTTGACCAAGATATTGACCGGCGCCTTGACTTCGGCTCGATCGGCACAAATTATACATTGACTCCCCAAGATGACACCGAGTCATCAAGGATTAACGATTATTCCATGCCTAATTACGGCTTAACCGACGACAAGTCAAGATCAATTGTGGACGCTTATCACCCAAATCATGCCGACTTTTCGTCGAGCCCCTGACATGATCTTGACTTTGACGTCGCCTTTGTCCGTAATTTACATCGAATGCTCGTTAAGACTCGATTACCCGCCGACTTTTAGGATCGTTTTCATTTTCGGTCGGTGGGACCCGCTTGCTCTATAGGACCTCGCCCGGGCCGTCCACCCTGGGAGGTCGAAGTACAGATGGAATACGAGGGGCTTATAGACGTAGTGACGGGGCCCACTGATCCAGGAATCAGAGTAGTTTGAAAAAAAAAGTGAAATCTTTTCCAACCGATTAGTTTTAAGTAAACATGAACAAATAACTGCATGTTGCATGAGCCCTAAGCCCAAACACCAACCTGTTTCGCTTTCCCGAGTCTGAACCACACCCTTTTGTGCCTTCCACGAAGCAAAGTTTGATCGAGACCCCGGGTCATCGTTTGCTCACTCGGGCCATTCCAAAGTCGATACTTCATCGGTTTCCTCCTTCGCTTCACTTAAAGTTTCGTAATGACCAACTCAGAGGAGAACGGTGGGGGACGTACAACTCCACACCCCGAAAATCCGCAAAATGCCGAACAGTGGAATCGATGTTGGAATGTATAAGACAAAATCAAGAGGCTCAGCATCGCCGCTATTGGAAAGTATCGAACCTAGGCTAGCAATTGTTCACCACCCTAATAGAACCTTTACTATTGAGGCGAAGATTGAGCTAATTACCCTCCCGGCATGCCAACTACCATCAAATGCCCCGTCCCTTTCGTGTGGAACTACTAATGGGCCAAGCATCCCCAAGCCTATCACTCATCCCCGCCTCTCGCCTCATCGTATCGATCTTGGTCAACTTCCCCGGGCACCTATCGCTTTCATCTTTGGGTTTCACCGCCCGTTTGCCCGCACTTGGAATGGGCCGGGCCGCTACTCCAAAACCTCGCCCGGCCCGGCCATCAACTGAATTGGTCATTTCAAGACATCTCAGCCCTTATCGCTCGATACTCCTCAAAAGTCCGATCTAGGTCAACCCGCCCGTGCCTCTCGTGTCTCACCACCAGGATTGAATCGCTTGGCTTTCGCCCGCCTTGGAAGGGGCCGGGCCACTACTTCACCGCATCGCCCGCTCGGGTCACCATCTCGAATGGGACAGCTGCTTTCTCGTGCTCCATGGTTCGAGGGGGCCGCCTTGCTTCCTCCAATTCTCAAAGCACACCGGCCCCTATGATACCGCAAGATCACGTGGGCCACTGTGCTTTTATCACCACTTCATCGTGCTCTACCCCGCCCTCCGGTTGGGAAGTCCGACAAGGTCAAATGCTCCTCATCAAATTCTCCACCCGGCCGTTACGCAAGCCGCTCCTCGCTCATCAAGTACAAGATACACATTTCCCTTGCAGCCATGTTCCTCAAGGGTCAAGACACATTCAATCCTACCGTTACGATGCCTCAAACCTCATGTTTTCAAGCAGCCTTCTCCGATCCGCACTCATCGCTCCCCGGTATCCACCCATTACGAGCCATATATCTTCATCTTCGGCAACCGCTGTGCCTTATGAGGAAGATTACTGGCCACGCTTTTAATGCTCGACCGTCATTCCTCCCACCAGAGTACTTCCTACCGTGGTTTCGTTTGCTAATGCCAATCTTGTGGCGGGTTCATGCAATCCTAATGTTCCTATTGACTCGTCCAATGGATTATTGGTAGAACCAATTAAGAAGGTACAAGAAAAGCCTAGCAACGAGAGTATCGACGATCGCTCGACTCGGGCCATCTCACCATATCAATCTTGTGTATCCGACACGAATGAAGTTTACAAAAGGTCGAATCTCGACGATTACATTGATGATTACATCAAAAGGGTTCGTGCACGGGAAAAGACTACGAGTCCGAACATGTCTCGCCGCTATAAACCTTACCCTTCCACCACGGCTCCGACATCCGGTAAAGGAAAGAAGGCATTGTGTACAATTGACGGCCCCCAAAAGCAACCAAGAAATGGTGGTCCTTTAAGGCAACGAGAACGTTGATGATCTTGGGATGCCCATGGGCTTAATTTTCAAGGGCTTAGTAAGGGTAGGCCTTTTGGAGCCTCTCAAGGACTACCATCCAAGGAGCTCAAATGCACCTCTCGACATGAGTAAGCACCGCGCCTTCCATGATCATTATGGCCACACGACCGACAACCGCATAGTCTCAAGAGAGCGGTTCAAAGGTTAATCGAAACGGGCAAGCTTCGAGCGCCCCAATGGACCAAAACCGGCAAACCCCGTTCGTAATGGTGACCAAGTCAATGACCAAATCTCGAATCCCGAGGATTTGGGTGTTCCCTTAAGCAAAGTTTTAAATAGCTTGCTAGAGCAGTGGTCTCCTCGAACCCATGAGAAACTATCGCCCAAGGATCCCAAAATCCCTTTTGACACCACTAAGCATTGTGCTTTCCATCAGCACTCACGGTCATACGACCGACAACCGCATACCTTCGAGAAAGGCGATTCAGTGGATTAATTAAGAAGGGCAAACTCGAGCGCCTCGGTGATCTCAACCCCGCCAATGATCATTTCCCAAACAACGCGAATGTAAACATGATTGAATTTTATGATTCAAACTCGTAAATTCAATGTACTCGACAAGCCAGATGATTTAGTCGCAACAAATGTTGAGAATGGATGGTTTGACCGCAACAAGCATGTGGCCATGGCAAAGCCGGATTTGGTGAAATGCTTTGAACTCTCGCCTCCGATAAGTTCACGATCGACGCCAAGGTTAAATGGGATGATAATGATCCGATGGCGTATTTGGCGTAAAGTGCGTAAGGATACAAGAAATCCGATGATTAGGAAGGAAGAGTTAGTCCCGGCTTTGGAAAACGCCCATAAGATTCATGAAGAACAAACTCGACCCCCGCTCATCAATGCTCTCCGCCGCCACGGAGTTCGTGTAATGGGCTGAGGCGAATGGTTCCTCGGTCATGGTCGAAGATGAGACTTCGTAAACAAAGTGATTTCGGCCCTTCATCCTATAACTCTCCATCCCACGGCCAACACCTCCCTCCATCCACATATGATCCCTTGCCAAGGACAATTCCTCTTCAGCCCTTTCCAAAGACTCGTGCCATTAGGCTCCATCGCCTCGCCTCCTCGTAACGAGTTGGGCTCCATCACACCTGCTCTCAATTTCGCAATACTCGCCGCTTATGCTCCACCTTCACATAATCAATTGAGCTATGTGGCTATGTTCAAGCCTCTACACCCACCCGAATGCGATCATGAGTTGCTAAAAGAAAATCCGGATGCCACAAGTTTTCCGTTGTCGTCTACCGGACTTAGTGAATTCACCCGTCGGGCCACTCAGCCCGCGGCCGTGTTTCCTCTCGCCGATAAGAGTCTTGTTGCGAGTTCCAAGAATCTCGAATGTTCCCGTTGATCCCCATGTGGCAATATTGATAGAGCAAGTGAAACAAATGCAGGAGAAGCTTGATCTTATGATAAGTACTAGCACTCCTTTGACCCAAGATGTCGAACTGTGCAAAGAAATGATTCTCGTCGCGCAAAATTCAAGTGCCCGAAGTGAGAGAATCCGATAGGACAACCTCGCCCTGCAGCACACTTGTCTAATGCCGCCTCAAGCTTGAGAAAGGCCCGAAGACACACCGCCTAGTATCACCCCTTTCACTAAAACAACCAGCCGCATCGCCGAATCCTCCCAAACAGAGCCCAATACCCCTCAAGGTCCTCTCAGTTCACTTCCTTCCATCAATATGCTCGCCGACAAAGTTCGTCCCCGTGACTTTTCCGACCCGTTTCTTTGGGACAACTTGTGCTCGCCCTACCGCTCCATGGCCTCAAACTCCTCCACTCCCACCAAGATCATGGGCACGTAATCGATCACCGCCTCGGTCTGCAGTAATGGAATCGAAGTTAATGTAAAGATGGAAAGCTCAAGCGTCCTTGGCAAACCCAACAACAAAGAGTAGCTAGACTAGGGGCGACCCATCCTTTAATATTAAAACAGTCTTTTAGTCAACCTTCGTAGGTTCTAGTACTTTCTTCGTTCAATCAAGTCCTCCTTGGACATTGTAGTTAATCTTAAGTTTTCTATAAAAGAGTCTTTTTCTTTTCTCGCTAGACTTGAGACATTATTTGCACACCTACATTACATTTAATGAAATGGTTTTATTTTAAATGATCACTCGCATCGCTCAACAAATAATCTCTGAAAATGATTAAGATTTTAATTAATTGGTGCGAGAAAGTCAACTAATACCCTCCCTATACACTTTCCTCACCTCACAAAGGCCTCCATCAAGCCATACACTTTCCAAAACATATCCCCATCATCACCTTGATCAAGTCAACGAAGGCGGCAACATCAAGGGACAACAAAAGGTCACTCAAAGCATCGGGAGATCGACCCCATATCGAAAAACAGGGCTTGCCTCCGCCCCATGCATCAAGAAAGTTCAAGTAGAAGCTTGCCTTCGTCCTCAAGTGCTCAAAAAAACAAAAGCTTCAAAAAAAAAAACAAAAGCTTCAAAAAAAAAAACCAAAAGCTTCAAAAAAAAACAAAAGCTTCAAAAAAAAAAAAGCTTCAAAAAAACAAAAGCTTCAAAAAAAACAAAAGCTTCAAAAAAAAAGCTTCAAAAAAAAAAAAAAAGCTTCAAAAAAAAACAAAAGCTTCAAAAAATGAGGCCAAGGACCTAGCACCGCCGATCGAAGGTTTGACATATGGGCAAAATTAAAGCCCGAAGAACGGAAGTTGTCGACAACAAGGGAGCAATTAAAGCAACGGCAAAACATATCATAAGCCCTTAAGCCGCATCCAAAATATTTCTCCCCCGATGAAGGACGACGATCAAGAAGCAACGGAATCGCTCAAAATGACTTGTCAAGGAATCACCTCAAGGCCCTCACCTTATCATCCAAACTTCCTATCCGAGCCTTTTCACCAAAAGTACCACAAATGTTCATACCCCTTTTCTAAAGCCAAACACGCTCGTACCCGAACTACGGCGACCCGAGCTCCTCACAATGAGGGGAACGTAGGCAACCGTAAATGGTCCTGGTCATAAACACATTCAAATCCCGTAAAATCCGGCCTCACCAATAGCCTCTCCTATACACGATCCCTCTTCACCATTCGCCAACTTCGACTCTTGGTACGCTTGACTTTCTCCTCGTGATTAATCAAAATGTTTGTTCATATCGAGATTAGGGGTTGAATAACCCGAACATTAATAAAGGGTTTTAAGCAATCTTGTGATCATTTTGAATAAAACATGTTTTCGATGTCTCGACAAGTCTTCTTTTTCTACATTATAGGAAAAATAGAGCTAAACACTAATTTTCTCGTCGCCAGGGGCTTCCATACACTTTTACAAACCTTTCTATTCTTATGCTCTCTCAAAAGAATCAAACCCAAAGCGAGTTCTTTTGTGCCTTCACAAATGAGGCCATCAAATAATACAAATCGGGATTCGTCCCCACTTTTCGAAAATACGCCCCGCAGTATACATTTCTAAATTGTCTTTTCTTTCTTTGACTAATTGAATAAAGAAAATAATAAAGTGAATATGGAAGGATGGGTTGCCTCTTTTGCTACATGATAATTCAAGAACGTTGGTTCTTCACTTTGCTACAAGATGGGTTGGGTCTCTGTTCGCACGGGTCTGCAGCCTACCAGGTTGAAGCCTCTCTAATTGTGTCGATTCACAAATATGAGACCGAGGCTTTGCCAAGTCACTTCTTCCGAATCAAGACTTCGCAAATACATCTCTTCTGTACCAAGGCTCCACCAAGCAAGATGAGATTTGATCGCCATGTTGGTCATGGGCTAGTCAAGTGCAGCTTCTTTGATGTCCAAGGACGAGGACGGAATTTTAACCAAGACCGAAATTCATCATATTCCTATGACTAATATTGGAACCCGAGTCCATAAAACTCCTTGTGCCAATCGAATGAAGTTTCGATGTTTGTCCTTGGAAGATGTCAGAATTTTGGTTTGACGATTGCCCTCAACCCCGATGGAACTTTCACGGTAGAAGAGGAAAAGGATCCCCATCCCTATCTTGGCCGCATGCACTACCACCACCTTCCTCACACTCTTCTCAACTCGCGAATCGCCCATCCTTTCAGCCTCGGTTTGATATACATTCACAGCTCGGGCCTGGGACAGCTGCTTGGGAAACAAATTGACTTCCCGATTTGGGCGCATGGTATGCCTCAAAGGGGGTCGGCTCGCCGTATGTCACAAATAGCTTGGTATGCCTCGCCAGCTCGGGCAGATCGTCAGAGCTTCTCAGTTACATCGCTTGAAATGCCTTGACAAAGAACCCAGCTTCAAGATGTCCAATCCCCGCACCGCACAAGCCTCACAAGATTCCTTCATGACCGTCTCAACAGACAAAGAAACCCCAAATACAGACTCACTGGACCCACGCAGCCTAACGTAACCGATCGGTTCACGCCTCCTCACGGGGGGCAAAATCGGTACGGAATGTCTTCTCATGGTTGGGGATACCTCGGAATGCCACAACAGATTGGAATCCCACCTCGCTTAGAACCAATCTATCGTGGCCTTCGCAAAGAACAGCTTGGAATGCTTCCACAGCCTGGTCCAGGGCAACAAATAAGCCCTTCCTCAGATGATGCTAGCTCACCCGCTCCTCACACAGCCTTTCACAAATCCATTCCTCACTCAAAGCTTCGATGGGTTACCAAGCCTCCATCCTGCCATCGTAATCACCAGACCGCAGCACTCCCCGGTCATGCACCTTCGCCTATGCAATTCAACAATCGTGGACAGCAGTTCACACTTAAGCCTACTTACGGGCCCCACTCTGGAAATCCAAGTTATCCAGCCTACATCAAGATCGCCTTCCACCTACTTTGCCGGTTGAAAATCAACAACAAGCCGCAAGGTTCTATCCCTTTGCCTGTGGTCCTACTCAAGCTCCCCGGGTGATTCGGGCCAAGGACAGGATTTCACCTATGTCCCCAGATCGGCCGTTCCTCTCCACCTCGTATGCCGCCGGGTAGCTCCTCTCTAGCTCGCCGCCGGTTTGAATGCCATGGTTCCACCACAAGACCCTCATTTGGCTTGGTTCATGGAACGACACAAGGAAATGAAAGCACAGTATTGCCGAATTGATCGTTAAGAAGTCTCGCTTTCCGACCAACGAACCCGGACTCCTTTGTTCCCCATAAATTCGTGATGCCTAATTTGGATCTCTTTGATGGCACCGCATGCCCGAAAACCCATCCGGACACGTATACCTTGGCAATGAAGGTCAAAAGGGGCGCCAATCGCCAGCTTGGCCGACTATTTCCGTCTCTCTTTGAAGTCCAAAGTGCTCTAAAATGGTTCTTCCACTTAAAATCCGAGGCCGTGGGCTACATGGGACCAGATTACTATGCTAACTTGGAGTGGGAAGCAAATAGATTTGACCCGCAGACAACAATGCAACGGTCCCGACGAGAACATCAGGGGACTTTTACAAGCAAGATGGCAACTCCTCCTTTTGAAGAGGAACAACTAGACATCTTTCGCTCACGCCCGAAACCACATCTCGAGGGCCTCACTTAGCAATTTCCCTATCCGGATCTACGGGCAATGATCAATTCCGGGCTAAATTCGAGAGGGCTTACAATCGCTAGCCGAGTTGTCGCACTCGCTACGGATACCGGGTTTCTTCCACCTCCAACACGACTCCCGAAAAGGGCAACGTGAGAACCGATCGAAAAGGGGACCCCAAGGACCCAATACAGTCAACAATCCATTCCCTAAAAAAAAAAGTAGGGTGAATATGATTGAAGCCACGAACAAGCCAAGTGCCACTATGGCTAACAGCTCCTATATGGAAGACACTCTTCGAAGAGAGGATTCTAGTTTCATAGCTCGGTATCAAAGATGGGTTTATCCCTTCATGACAACTTCACCTTCAAGGCTCTCACGTTGATCGATTGGCTCGGTACTTCATCAGCATGTCGGGCCAAACCTTTAACTCGGACCTCTCGTAGTGACGCTTTGTCAAACTCCGGGGCTTCATCAAATCATTCAGTAGAAAGATTCCGTGGTTTTCGCCATGTCTTTTCCATGGAATGGGGCTTTATCAAGTCACACCTATCTTCGAAGAAAGGTCCGGTCACCTCAACAACCGTCTTGGAATTTCAGCCTTTAGAACTTGGCATATGGCAACTCCCCGCATCATCAAAAGTTGAGAATTGGGAATCTCCTCATATCAAGCATTTCGTCAAATCACAACTAACCCAAGCAAAAGAGGGTTCATTCATGTCAACATACTTTGATTCTAGAGCCCGTCGCCGTCGCCTTCAAATGTCCGAGACCGAAAAGAAATTTCAATCGAGACCCGGGTTCAAATCCAACTTCATTCCAAGATCAAAATTGACCTCATCAATAACATGCAATTCAGTCCGCGACTAAAGGATATCACCCCACCACCAAAGCTTGTCCCAAACAAATAACAACACATACATCCCCTCTCATCACCATGCATCCCCACAAAAATCTCCCTGTGGCTCATGTAGCATGCACAAAACTTGAATCAATAGGAAAAATCCTAAGTGATTGAAAATCATAAATCGTAATTTCCCGCCAAAAGCTTAGGCCAAGTGCATCTTCGAAAGCAAATAAACGCATCATCTCATAATCATTTTTGGTTCTATGCATGCATCCGCCATCATGAATGCCATATATGCATCTTCCTCTTCACTAACAAATGCAGAATTCAAACGTAATCCCCTTTTCGACAAGGATGATCTTCACCAAAGACGACCTCAAATGGATGAAAACAAATTCCCCAACATCCACAAACATATGAAGACCGCCTCCAGCTGTCTACAAATCGGCCGTGGACGCCAAGCTCTCCAATACAATTCGATCGGGGACGCCAAGTTCTCCAATACAATCAGGACGCCAAGTTCTCCAATACAATCCGGCCGTAGACGCCAAGCTCTCCAATACAATTCGGTCAGAGACGCCAAGTTCTCCAATACAATACAATCAGGTCAAGGACGCCAAGTTCTCCAATACAAATCGGTCAGAGACGCCAAGTTCTCCAATACAATCCGGTCAGAGACGCCAAGCTCTCCAATACAATTCGGTCAGAGACGCCAAGTTCTCCAATACAATACAATCAGGTCAAGGACGCCAAGTTCTCCAATACAAATCGGTCAGAGACGCCAAGCTCTCCAATACAAATCGGTCAAGGACGCCAAGCTCTCCAATACAAATCGATCAGGGACGCCAAGCTCTCCAATACAGTACGGTCGGAGATGCCAAGTTCTCAAAATGCAAATCGGTCAAAGATACCAAGGTCTCAAATACAGTACGGTCAGAGACGCCAAGTTCTCCAATACAAATCGTTCAGGGACGCCAAGTTCTCAAATACAAATCGGTCAGGGACGCCATGTTCTCAAATATAATGCGGTTAGAGACACCAAGTTCTCAAAAGCAAGAAGTCCCAATGTGAAGACAAGCTCAAAAACCTCTACAAGTTTGACGATCACCAGCAAGATGCAGACTCAACCAAACTCCTCCTTCAGGTCAAAATACCTCCAAAGACAAAGAAATCGTCGCGTAAACCGTCCCACGAATGGCAACCTAACAACTCTTCATCAACATCGCCCGTAGCCTCGGCTATGTAAGCACAACACAGTATGAAAGCATATCTTAATCAACTACTTTTCTAAAAGAACATTATCATCAAATCTTAGGGCGACTTCCCAAAAAAATAGTCAAACCTCAAATACTGTCAAACCATCAAAGACCATCCCCAGCTATTTTCGAACTACGACTGGCTTGATTCCTCTTAAGGATACGTAGGTAGCCTATCATTAGGTCCAGCCACTCGACCAAAGACGGTCATCCTTTCCTTCGGCAGCAGACGTAAAACCGATCCCTTCAAATGAAGTCCACTAGAGGACCATCTATCCTAAACCATCAAAGAAAATCATTTCAAATCAAGGTTCGAGGCACCTAAAATGCCATCATCGAGGTTCGAGGCACCTAAGACGCCATCATCAAGGTTCGAGGCACCTAAAACGCCATCATCGAGGTTCGAGGCACCTAAGACGCCATCATCAAGGTTCGAGGCACCTAAGACGCCATCATCAAGGTTCGAGGCACCTAAGACGCCATCATCAAGGTTCGAGGCACCTAAGACGCCATCATCGAGGTTCGAGGCACCTAAGACGCCATCATCAAGGTTCGAGGCACCTAAGACGCCATCATCAAGGTTCGAGGCACCTAAAACGCCATCATCAAGGTTCGAGGCACCTAAGACGCCATCATCAAGGTTCGAGGCACCTAAAACGCCATCATCGAGGTTCGAGGCACCTAAGACGCCATCATCAAGGTTCGAGGCACCTAAGACGCCATCATCAAGGTTCGAGGCACCTAAGACGCCATCATCAAGGTTCGAGGCACCTAAGACGCCATCGTCGAGGTTCGAGGCACCTAAGACGCCATCATCAAGGTTCGAGGCACCTAAGACGCCATCATCAAGGTTTGAGGCACCTAAAACGCTATCACACACAACACGAGGAAAGCGATAAATCGCAATCATCCCTTAGGGTGACTTCCCAAAAATAGTCAAACCATAGGGCGACTTCCCAAAAACAGTCAAAACCTTAGGGTGACTTCCCAAAAAATAGTCAGATCTTAGGGTGACTTCCCAAAAATAGTCAAACCATAGGGTGACTTCCCCAAAACAGTCAAAACCTTAGGGCGACTTCCCCAAAATGGTCAAGTAATAGGGCGACTTCCCAAAAATAGTCAAACCGTAGGGCGACTTCTCAAAAATAGTCAAGTAATAGGGTGACTTCCCAAAAATAGTCAAGTAATAGGGCGACTTCCCAAAAATAGTCAAACCATAGGGCGACTTCCCAAAAACAGTCAAAACCTTAGGGTGACTTCCCAAAAAATAGTCAGATCTTAGGGTGACTTCCCAAAAACAATGATCATAGGCGACTTCCCAAAAATAGTCAGACCATAGGGTGACTTCCCAAAAATAGTCAAATCTTAGGATGACTTTCCTAAAACAGTAGGGTCGACGACTAAAGATAGTCAAAGGACCCGAACTACGACTGGCTTGATTCCTCTTAAGGATACGTAGGTAGCCTATTAAATAGGTTCAGCCACTCGATCACTTGATCATCCTGCCAAAATATGGAGCCTTACTCTTATCGACGACCCCGCTTCCTTCGAGCGCCGTCGCCGAGGGGCTACTGTAAGTGCTCCAATTTGAGCTTGTTAGAATTTTCGTTATAAAATTAACGAAAGTTATAACAATTACTAACATTCCTAACTATCCTAACTTTCCTAACAAAGTGAGGGTAAAATGGGCATTGTTATTTAAGGTTAAACCTTAAAAAGAATCTCAAAAAAGAAAAACAAATGAAGAAAACCAAATATAGCAATGCTTGGAAACAAAAGCTGGCCGGTCAATTTGAATTTTGAAAAAGATTATTCTTCTTGTCCAAAGTCAAGCCGCATTTAATGAACAAAGTGCACGCCGCCCGATCCTATCCGCGCGGACAAGTATGTAATTTTCAGAGGGCTATAAATTGAGCCCTCCAAATCACAAAAATAAGAAGGAAGAACACCAAATGCAACGAACCTACTGGCGAAATATAGAGAGAAAACGGTGAGAATTCTCAAGAATTGTCACCTTTTTCTCTCCAATCTTTCCCAACTCATACTCATCCACTCACTCTCATATTAAAGCCCTAAACACTCATACACTCAAGCCAAACACTCAAGAACACAAGGAAGATTGGTAAACCCTCCTCTTCCTAACCCTAAATCTCATCCATGCATGCATCTTCAAACTACAAAATGTAGTTCTTTCATCTTTTTCTCTAGATCTAAGAAGATCACCATGGAAGACCATCTCCATGGATGATCTTCTACAAAGATCAACATTATTTTCAAAGCTTTCTTCTTTCTTACTTGCAAAAATGCACTTTCAAAACCCTAAAAAACCATTTTCAAGCACTAAATCTTGATTTCAAAGGGTAAAATCCCCCTCCCCAAGCAAATGAAATGCTTAGTCCTAATGTACCCCAAGGATGGTTTGGTATAGTTGATTCACCACTAAAATGTCTAGTGATCACTAACCAAAACCTAGGGAAATGGGGACAAGCATGGATGCAAAACCCCCCTTAAAATCATATTTTCTTTCTTGAGAAGTTGCTGTCCAGTAGCAAATTTCTCAGACCTCAGTCCATGGTCTTAATTTTTGGACACAGATGAACTTGGAATTTGGTGTTGACTACAAAATACTTTTTGTAGCCAACATCCAGAGCTTTCCAGACATATTTTTAATTTATTTTTTACGTTAGTAAAACTCCTTTTTTCAATTTTTCTTTTAGAGACCAGTTCATCAGCTTCTGGAAATCCAGATTTCAGATCTGAGATTTCCAGAAGGTTTTGACCCCTCAAATCATCTCCAAAATGAAAATTTCTTTTATAGAAACCTTTTTTAAGGTGTTTTGAACATTTTTCATTCCCGGACTTTTCCCAGATTCTGGAGTTTTCAAGCCCTAAAGTCCATTTCAAAGTCAAGGGTCAACTGTCTTTTTCATTCTGGCAGAAATGGTTTTCAACTTCCAAAAATCTTTTGAGTGCCAAATCTCAACCCAAAAATCACCCAAAAAATCATGGGATCAGTTTAAAGCCTTAAAAAGAGCTCCCAATTTTTACTTACCTCAGTTTCAACTTATTTTGGCCAAATCACACACACACACACACACACACACACACAACAAAGGATTTTGAATGTTTGGAAGACTCGTTTTTACGAGGCGTTCCGGGTGCACACTAACGTCCTTCCCGGCGCGTAACATGACCTCCGAACCCAAATTTATGATCTCGGGCATTTTTCAAAGTTTTGGCCCTTAAAACAAAAATGGCGTGGCGACTCCGTTTTGATTTTCACAAAAAAAAATCGGGTACATCACAACCCCGACCCGGAACCTACACGTGTCCCGAGCTGGAGCGTCCTCAAACTAACCCAAAGATCCTAAACTTTTAAAACTTTCAAACATACACACAACCATTTAAAATAACTCTACTCCTTTCCACATTGGAGGAAGAGTTGACCAACCTTGAAAATGATAAACGGTTTTAGTTACAAAAGATATCGAATATAAAATGGAATTAAAGTTTATGACTACAAACCCTTTAAAAGAATTATGCCAAAATACACATTCTACACCATCCTATACGTAACCCGAAAATTCCCAAAATACCACTTCTAAACTCCTTTCCGCCCTTACTTGGTCGGTCCACCTGTCTCGGGATCTAAAACATTAAAGGGAGAGGGGTGAGAAGAAATCTCAGCAAGCTATTATGAATGCAGCAATATGCCATATAAGATGCAACACATAACAAGTTGCATACAACACATTGGAAAAGCTGTAAACACCTTACATTACCTTGGTTTACCTTTTCCCGTCTGAATCATGAGTCGTACCATTGTGGAAGTAAATATTCCACATTTTCTGTGAATGCATATCCACCAGAATCAATATCATAAATTCGAGATAGTTATGATTATAACTCATCTCCTGTGAACTGCTTAGGCATTATTCACAAACAAATCATACAACTGAGATAGTTATCGTCATAACTCATCTCTTATGAACTGCTTAGGCAATATTCATAAACAACCCCGAACAACCGAGATAGTTATTGTCATAACTCATCTCCTGTGAACTGCTTAGGCAATATTCACCAGAAACAACCCCCTAACAACCGAGATAGTTATTGTCATAACTCATCTCCTGTGAACTGCTTAAAGCAATATTCACCAGAATCAACCCTCCAACAACCAGTATACCAAGTCCAACACATATCATAAACTTGCAATATAAATCCACACTTGGGATAACATATAACCATAAGATAAATAAATCCACACTTGGGATAACATATAACCATAAGATAAATAAATCCACACTTGGGATAACATATAACCATAAGATAAATAAATCCACACTTGGGATAATATAATAACATGCTAAATCATCCACAAAAGGGAATAAGCAATATAACAACATATCATAAACCATTCCTACGTAGTCATTACACAACTTCGGATAACCTCAATAAGAGTTCATGATCTACCTCCCAAGTTTGAACTACATTGGTGAAGTACAATCAAGCTTAATAACCAATTTCCGGACAATATTCTATATTACAAGGTCTTTATAGGAATTCATGTTAGATTTATCAAGTCGGAGTAACATTTGATAAGGCCAAATAAGATTTCCAAACAATTCCTGATTCCGACTTAATGTGCTTCCGTAGTCCATAGTAACCCAAGTAAGGTGCCATTAAGTGATACAATTGTTCTAAGTATAACCTAGGTTAAAAGGGATTAATTCATATCCGGAAGGTTAGATTCCAACTTTATTTTGGTTAAGGGTCATACTAGGAGGTTACTAGTGAAAATTCAGCGAAACAGGGAACTGGGCAAAATTCTGCCAACATGGGCGACCGCCCTAACCACTTGGGCGACCGCCCAAGTGGACTTTAAAGCCAATCTTAATTTCTGCCATGATGGGCGGCCGCCCAAGCCCCCATGGGCGACCGCCCAAGCCTTCCTCCAGCCCATTTTCAGATTTTGACCCTTTTATGCCTAGGTTTCCATTCCTTCTAACCAAGCTTAATTCAAGAACACCCAAGGATGCTTTAACCTTACCAAGTCCCATTCCAAACATGTAAACTCAAAACCAAGTAGCCCTAGATTATTTATCTCTACCCATTTCACCCATTTCAAACCCTTTTTAAATGATCTTCCTTGAACCCTAACTTCAACAATTTCATTTTCCAATCATCCAACTTCAATTAAGGTTTCCAAGGCATAAAATCAACATCATAGAACAAGGGTAATATTTAAAAGCTCATGAACAAGTAGGAGAAGGGAATCATAACAACTCACCTTAGGGTTTTATAATGGAAGGTTGATCTTTCTATCTTGATGGATTCTCCTAGATGACCCAACTTCAATGATGTTCTTAGACTTGAATTTGGTGGAGAAATGGCTTGGCTTCAAAGCTTGGTGTTGGGAGCTTCCATGGAGTTCTAGGCTTTCTTTGGAAGAAGAAGAATGAATGAAGGAGAAGGAAGAAGGGAGTAAGAGGAGGTGAGGGAGTGGGACACATGGCAAGCCTAGGAAGGAGCAAGACAATTTGGCCCCCCTTCCCATCCACCTAAAAATCAAGGCTTTCATCCCTTTTTAAAATAAAATAAATCCTTATCCCATTAATTCATCCTACCCAAATAACCTCCTTGTACTATTTATCATATTTCCATTTTTATTATTTCCCCAAGTTTCTTTATTTAATACCCAAAAATTTCTCAAAAGATTCTAAATTTACTTCTCACCCAATTTATCTTTAATTAAGAATCTAAAGATATAATTGAACACATAAAACTATCATAATCATTAAAAGCATATAATAAGATATTTAAATTTAGTGCCTAGGGTTGGGGTCGTCACACTCACTCCCCCTTAAAGAAAATTCGTCCCAAATTTGACTGTCACTTACCTAAATGTTCAACCTGCCTCGGTTACTTAGGTACCTCAGATTCCAATTCCCAAATAGTCTCTTCAATGTGGTGATTCTTACCCAAAATTCCTAATTCCATTAATAATACGATATTACAACTTAATGCTCCATGAATACCTTACAAACATTACTAACCCGAATTTTCACGACCTTAATAAAATATCGATGATTAAAAGTCTTACAACTTATGTCACTAAATACACTACAATATTGCATTTAAAACTTTAAATACTCTATAAGTTGCCCCAAGTCAGTCTATAAATCAAATCACCAACCTTTTCTAAAGCTTCAAATGGATTAACGAACTTTGGCGCCAATTTACCTTAGGCCTTGCCTCTCCAAACTCACCCCAACAAATTAGAGATCGAGATTTTATTCCCTAACAACGCCTTATACGGTTTTACCTTAATGCTAGAATGATAACTGCTATTTTACACATCCAACCACTAGTAATCATATTTCCTATCGACTACAAAAACCCAATGTACATGCCCGTAGCATATCCTCATTAATAATTAATGATTCCACACTTTTTCACAAAGTTAAACTCAATAGCATTCCTATATTCCAGTAGGATCTTCCAAAATGAATGACTATCCAATCCATTTCACACTATGGGGTTTTATACAATCAAACTATCTCCTAACATATACAAGAACTCGATCAATGAATCTCATCATTATAAATATATAAAATAAGTAGAAAACACCATCAACTTCCTATAAACAAAACGACATACTCCTTTTACTTTCAAAGTAACCAAATCACAAAATTCATCGTGATAATACTCTCAGTTCAATCTAGAACTCTAAATATTTTAGTAAATCTTCTAACGTCAATATTCTATTTTCACCCTTATGACCAAACCCCTTATGTCTTGACTTGCTTGAAACGAGTTATTTCAATTATCTCATCCTCATTTCTCATGATACAAACATTAAATAACTGCCTATGAATAATAAATGTAAACATGCTACTAAGACCCAGATTCCCATAAACGGAATACTGGTCGATTTTATATCATAATTCGATGTTCTAATTAGGCCCAGGTCCAGAGACAGATCAATATTCAATCAAATGGTTGGCCGCTCACAACGGAGCCGATCCAACTCCAAAACAAAAACCGAGTCTACTGCGACCTCCACATTAATAACCCCACAATTTATCAATTCATTTCTCGGATCAAAACTTTAATACAATTAATCACTATAGGGGAAATAGGTTGTCTTTCTACTTGCTTCTGTACAACTTATATCTTTAGAACACCAAGTCTTTCAAAAATTTACAACATCTTTCAGAATTCCAAAGGATAGATAAAATGAGATCAAATGAGACTCGAATGATTTATTTATTTAAAACTGTCCCATACCAGTTTTAATTAACTAAACCACTCACACTTTTAAGAAATTTTCAAAAGATTGATAAGCTAACAAAAAATACTCGAGTGATTTAATTATCTACAACCGTCCCATACCAGTTGTAGATAGTTAAATTACTCACAGATTTTAATGTACACAAAAACGGTTCGCTGACCTTATTAAATCAATTATCCCCGAAGGGTACAAATGCTCACACCGAAGTTCAACACACACTTTCAATTGTTAAAACACAATTAAACAATTCTAACATAATATTCTTGTTTGACCTCTATTTATAGTATAGCCACCATTCATAATATTTATACTTAATCAAATTCCCTTATAAGAAAACACAATCTCGCAATACTATTACTATCTCCGATAAATAACACTAAAACAATCATTAAGATTATAACTAGGTAAATCATCCTCAATTCAATAATTCCTCAAGTTGTATTTTCAGCACTTTTACTTAATTTGAGTCATCTATTCCCTACCTTTAATATTGGTATTGTACTTAGTAACAATGTAATGCATACCTCCAGTTTCCGGTCAATTATCATGATTTCCTAATAAGAAAATATAATTGGAACTCTCATAGATCAATCATCCCCAAATTGTGATTAAACATTAACGGTGTAAACTAACTTACCTCTCGATAACCGTCAACAACTAAAAATCCGCATAACACCAGTCTCTCATAAGCATCACACCAATCTCTTATTTTAGTCATGCAACTAAGTCGACCTACAGGGTATAATCATTCTAAAGTATCCTGTCTTCCAATAAGATTCATCCTCATTTTATTTTCTCAACTAATGATAATCATTTCTCAAACAAACCATATACATACTTTACTAATTCCTGAAGTTGATCCTATAAGTCACCAATAACTACATCTATTATACTTCTTCAAATTTACCCTATTTACCTCTCCATAACTAATACACACCCATAATTCAAACCGGTCATATTAACTACAAATGTTGTCTTAAGTATATCCTTAGAACAAATATTCACTGGAATCGTAACACCCGAAATTCAACTAATAACCATTGAGTATCCTACTAGTTTCTAGAATCAATCATGCAAATCGTCAACAATTGATAACGAATACTTATTTCTTACAGTTACCAATTTGAGATCTCTATAACCTTATAATTAACCACCAAGTATCATCTTTTCTAAATATAGTAACAATTTATCCTTACGGAGATTCGCTAAGCTCATTATCTTCTTTATCAAATACTTTCCCAAAATGAATCATCAATTCTATCATTCCAATTAGTGTCCTCTCTCTAGGGATCCGAATACTAAAATTGTACCTTATCTCAATTCAAAGCCTCAATGTCCTGGTATGATACCTGATGAAAACCCAATTTGAAACTCACATGGACAGCACCACTTAGTCAATTTATAAGGTGATATCACTTACAAAAATATCTGATTTCCTATTCACATTAGTAGCAAGAATTCAATCAATCTCTTCTTAGAGAATAAACTTATAGCACATAAGGCAATTATATGTCAGCTCTATAAGGACCCGTACTCATGATATCTTATAAACCATATAATCCCGCTTAGACTATTATTTTCAATACTAGTCTCATATATCTAGTCTCCACCACGAGACACCAATGTATAATTACTTACGCAAGTTATACAACCATAAACCACTCTTAATTAGGCCATACTTTCGACATTTACGCATATATGACATAATAGCAAATAATGACTTATCCGCCTCAACCACACACGGAGGCAAGTCAAACATAGATAAGGAGACTCGCTTCCTGCGACCTCCTCCTCAAACCACGACAAACTACTCAAATAATTCGGTTAATATAACGATGATTCACGGATTGGTAATTCGACCAAATCCACCGGCAATACATGCCCACTTAATCACAACTACCATGATACACAAGAATGATTCGAGGTACTCTCCCATAGGAGTAGAACCTTCAGCACATAAGGCAACTTTTGGCCAATTATGCAAATAAAGATGAAATGTAATGCCACATGAGAACGAATGAACAAGGATTTATAAAAGTATGAACCCTAACTCCTGAGACAGGTAAAATACCTCAATTGATGGTGGAGGAATCTATCTTTCCATAACTCACCTTTCCTTGATTCCTTGGTTGGTCAATATCATTTTCTGTCTTTGAACAATTTCCTGCATTAAACTCTCGACGTAAGTTATCGCACACTCTCACTCAGCTAGACTCTACCCGAGAACTCTAACCGAGCTCTGATACCAACTGTGAGGACCCCGACCCGGAACCTACACGTGTCCCGAGCTGGAGCGTCCTCAAACTAACCCAAAGATCCTAAACTTTTAAAACTTTCAAACATACACACAACCATTTAAAATAACTCTACTCCTTTCCACATTGGAGGAAGAGTTGACCAACCTTGAAAATGATAAACGGTTTTAGTTACAAAAGATATCGAATATAAAATGGAATTAAAGTTTATGAATACAAACCCTTTAAAAGAATTATGCCAAAATACACATTCTACACCATCATATACGTAACCCGAAAATTCCCAAAATACCACTTCTAAACTCCTTTCCGCCCTTACTTGGTCGGTCCACCTGTCTCGGGATCTAAAACATTAAAGGGAGAGGGGTGAGAATAAATCTCAGCAAGCTATTATGAATGCAACAATATGCCATATAAGATGCAACACATAACAAGTTGCATACAACACATTGGAAAAGCTGTAAACACCTTACATTACCTTGGTTTACCTTTTCCCGTCTGAATCATGAGTCGTACCATTGTGGAAGTAAATATTCCACATTTTCTGTGAATGCATATCCACCAGAATCAATATCATAAATTCGAGATAGTTATGATTATAACTCATCTCCTGTGAACTGCTTAGGCATTATTCACAAACAAATCATACAACTGAGATAGTTATCGTCATAACTCATCTCTTATGAACTGCTTAGGCAATATTCATAAACAACCCCGAACAACCGAGATAGTTATTGTCATAACTCATCTCCTGTGAACCGCTAGGCAATATTCACCAGAAACAACCCCCTAACAACCGAGATAGTTATTGTCATAACTCATCTCCTGTGAACTGCTTAAAGCAATATTCACCAGAATCAACCCTCCAACAACCAGTATACCAAGTCCAACACATATCATAAACTTGCAATATAAATCCACACTTGGGATAACATATAACCATAAGATAAATAAATCCACACTTGGGATAACATATAACCATAAGATAAATAAATCCACACTTGGGATAACATATAACCATAAGATAAATAAATCCACACTTGGGATAATATAATAACATGCTAAATCATCCACAAAAGGGAATAAGCAATATAACAACATATCATAAACCATTCCTACGTAGTCATTACACAACTTCGGATAACCTCAATAAGAGTTCATGATCTACCTCCCAAGTTTGAACTACATTGGTGAAGTACAATCAAGCTTAATAACCAATTTCCGGACAATATTCTATATTACAAGGTCTTTATAGGAATTCATGTTAGATTTATCAAGTCGGAGTAACATTTGATAAGGCCAAATAAGATTTCCAAACAATTCCTGATTCCGACTTAATGTGCTTCCGTAGTCCATAGTAACCCAAGTAAGGTGCCATTAAGTGATACAATTGTTCTAAGTATAACCTAGGTTAAAAGGGATTAATTCATATCCGGAAGGTTAGATTCCAACTTTATTTTGGTTAAGGGTCATACTAGGAGGTTACTAGTGAAAATTCAAATAAACAGGGGAACCGGGCAAAATTCTCGCCAACATGGGCGATCGCCTAACCACTGGGCGACCGCCCAAGTGGACTTTAAAGCCAATCTTAATTTACGCCATGATGGGCGGCCGCCCAAGCCCCGGGCGACCGCCCGAAGCCTTCCTCCACCCATTTTCAGATTTTGACCCTTTTATGCCTAGGTTTCCATTCCTTCTAACCAAGCTTAATTCAAGAACACCCAAGGATGCTTTAACCTTACCAAGTCCCATTCAAAACATGTAAACTCAAAACCAAGTAGCCCTAGATTATTTATCTCTACCCATTTCACCCATTTCAAACCCTTTTTAAATGATCTTCCTTGAACCCTAACTTCAACAATTTCATTTTCCAATCATCCAACTTCAATTAAGGTTTCCAAGGCATAAAATCAACATCATAGAACAAGGGTAATATTTAAAAGCTCATGAACAAGTAGGAGAAGGGAATCATAACAACTCACCTTAGGGTTTTATAATGGAAGGTTGATCTTTCTATCTTGATGGATTCTCCTAGATGACCCAACTTCAATGATGTTCTTAGACTTGAATTTGGTGGAGAAATGGCTTGGCTTCAAAGCCTGGTGTTGGGAGCTTCCATGGAGTTCTAGGCTTTCTTTGGAAGAAGAAGAATGAATGAAGGAGAAGGAAGAAGGGAGTAAGAGGAGGTGAGGGAGTGGGACACATGGCAAGCCTAGGAAGGAGCAAGACAATTTGGCCCCCCCTTCCCATCCACCTAAAAATCAAGGCTTTCATCCCTTTTTAAAATAAAATAAATCCTTATCCCATTAATTCATCCTACCCAAATAACCTCCTTGTACTATTTATCATATTTCCATTTTTATTATTTCCCCAAGTTTCTTTATTTAATACCCAAAAATTTCTCAAAAGATTCTAAATTTACTTCTCACCCAATTTATCTTAAATTAAGAATCTAAAGACATAATTGAACACATAAAACTATCATAATCATTAAAAGCATATAATAAGATATTTAAATTTAGTGCCTAGGGTTGGGGTCGTCACACTCACTCCCCCTTAAAGAAATTTCGTCCCGAATTTGACTGTCACTTACCTAAATGTTCAACCTGCCTCGGTTACTTAGGTACCTCAGATTCCAATTCCCAAATAGTCTCTTCAATGTGGTGATTCTTACCCAAAATTCCTAATTCCATTAATAATACGATATTACAACTTAATGTTCCATGAATACCTTACAAACATTACTAACCCGAATTTTCACGACCTTAATAAAATATCGATGATTAAAAGTCTTACAACTTATGTCACTAAATACACTACAATATTGCATTTAAAACTTTAAATACTCTATAAGTTGCCCCAAGTCAGTCTATAAATCAAATCACCAACCTTTTCTAAAGCTTCAAATGGATTAACGAACTTTGGCGCCAATTTACCTTAGGCCTTGCCTCTCCAAACTCACCCCAACAAATTAGAGATCGAGATTTTATTCCCTAACAACGCCTTATACGGTTTTACCTTAATGCTAGAATGATAACTGCTATTTTACACATCCAACCACTAGTAATCATATTTCCTATCGACTACAAAAACCCAATGTACATGCCCGTAGCATATCCTCAATAATAATTAATGATTCCACACTTTTTCACAAAGTTAAACTCAATAGCATTCCTATATTCCAGTAGGATCTTCCAAAATGAATGACTATCCAATCCATTTCACACTATGGGGTTTTATACAATCAAACTATCTCCTAACATATACAAGAACTCGATCAATGAATCTCATCATTATAAATATATAAAATAAGTAGAAAATACCATCAACTTCCTATAAACAAAATGACATACTCCTTTTACTTTCAAAGTAACCAAATCACAAAATTCATCGTGATAATACTCTCAGTTCAATCTAGAACTCTAAATATTTTAATAAATCTTCTAACGTCAATATTCTATTTTCACCCTTATGACCAAACCCCTTATGTCTTGACTTGCTTGAAACGAGTTATTTCAATTATCTCATCCTCATTTCTCATGATACAAACATTAAATAACTGTCTATGAATAATAAATGTAAACATGCTACTAAGACCCGGATTCCCAAAAACGGAATACTGGTCGATTTTATATCATAATTCGATGTTCTAATTAGGCCCAGGTCCAGAGACAGATCAATATTCAATCAAATGGTTGGCCGCTCACAACGGAGCCGATCCAACTCCAAAACAAAAACCGAGTCTACTGCGACCTCCACATTAATAGCCCCACAATTTATCAATTCATTTCTCGGATCAAAACTTTAATACAATTAATCACTATAGGGGAAATAGGTTGTCTTTCTACTTGCTTCTGTACAACTTATATCTTTAGAACACCAAGTCTTTCAAAAATTTACAACATCTTTCAGAATTCCAAAGGATAGATAAAATGAGATCAAATGAGACTCGAATGATTTATTTATTTAAAACTGTCCCATACCAGTTTTAATTAACTAAACCACTCACACTTTTAAGAAATTTTCAAAAGATTGATAAGCTAACAAAAAAAATACTCGAGTGATTTAATTATCTACAACCGTCCCATACCAGTTGTAGATAGTTAAATTACTCACAGATTTTAATGTACACAAAAACGGTTCGCTGACCTTATTAAATCAATTATCCCCGAAGGGTACAAATGCTCACACCGAAGTTCAACACACACTTTCAATTGTTAAAACACAATTAAACAATTCTAACATAATATTCTTGTTTGACCTCTATTTATAGTATAGCCACCATTCATAATATTTATACTTAATCAAATTCCCTTATAAGAAAACACAATCTCGCAATACTATTACTATCTCCGATAAATAACACTAAAACAATCATTAAGATTATAACTAGGTAAATCATCCTCAATTCAATAATTCCTCAAGTTGTATTTTCAACACTTTTACTTAATTTGAGTCATCTATTCCCTACCTTTAATATTGGTATTGTACTTAGTAACAATGTAATGCATACCTCCAGTTTCCGGTCAATTATCATGATTTCCTAATAAGAAAATATAATTGGAACTCTCATAGATCAATCATCCACAAATTGTGATTAAACATTAACGGTGTAAACTAACTTACCTCTCGATAACCGTCAACAACTAAAAATCCGCATAACACCAGTCTCTCATAAGCATCACACCAATCTCTTATTTTAGTCATGCAACTAAGTCGACCTACAGGGTATAATCATTCTAAAGTATCCTGTCTTCCAATAAGATTCATCCTCATTTTATTTTCTCAACTAATGATAATCATTTCTCAAACAAACCATATACATACTTTACTAATTCCTGAAGTTGATCCTATAAGTCACCAATAACTACATCTATTATACTTCTTCACATTTACCCTATTTACCTCTCCATAACTAATACACACCCATAATTCAAACCGGTCATATTAACTACAAATGTTGTCTTAAGTATATCCTTAGAACAAATATTCACTGGAATCGTAACACCCGAAATTCAACTAATAACCATTGAGTATCCTACTAGTTTCTAGAATCAATCATGCAAATCGTCAACAATTGATAACGAATACTTATTTCTTACAGTTACCAATTTGAGATCTCTATAACCTTATAATTAACCACCAAGTATCATCTTTTCTAAATATAGTAACAATTTATCCTTACGGAAATTCGCTAAGCTCATTATCTTCTTTATCAAATACTTTCCCAAAATGAATCATCAATTCTATCATTCCAATTAGTGTCCTCTCTCTAGGGATCCGAATACTAAAATTGTACCTTATCTCAATTCAAAGCCTCAATGTCCTGGTATGATACCTGATGAAAACCCAATTTGAAACTCACATGGACAAACACCACTTAGTCAATTTATAAGGTGATATCACTTACAAAAATATTTGATTTCCTATTCACATTAGTAGCAAGAATTCAATCAATCTCTTCTTAGAGAATATAAACTTATAGCAGTATAAGGCAATTATATGTCGCCTCTATAAGGACCCGTACTCATGATATCTTATAAACCATATAATCCCGCTTAGACTATTATTTTCAATACTAGTCTCATATATCTAGTCTCCACCACGAGACACCAATGATGTATAATTACTTACGCCAAGTTATACTGACCATAAACCACTCTTAATTAGGCCGTACTTTCGACATTTACGCATATATGACATAATAGCAAATAATGACTTATCCGCCTCAACCACACACGGAGGCAAGTCAAACATAGATAAGGAGACTCGCTTCCCGCGACAGTCCTCCTCAAACACAACAACTACTCAAATAATTCGGTTAATATAACGATGATTCACGGATTGGTAATTCGACCAAATCCACCGGCACTACATGCCCACTTAATCACAACTACCATGATACACAAGAATGATTCGAGGTACTCTCCCATAGGAGTAGAACCTTCAAAGACATAAGGCAACTTTTGGCCAATTATGCAAATAAAGATGAAATGTAATGCCACATGAGAACGAATGAACAAGGATTTATAAAAGTATGAACCACTAACTCCCGAGACAGGTAAAATACCTCAATTGATGGTGGAGGAATCTATCTTTCCATAACTCACCTTTCTTTGATTCCTTGGTTGGTCAATATCATTTTATGTCTTTGAACAATTTCTGCATTAAACTCTCGACGTAAGTTATCGCACACTCTCACTCGCCTAGACTCTACCCGAGAACTCTAACCGAAGCTCGATACCAACCGTGAGGACCCCGACCCGGAACCTACACGTGTCAAATGGGAGCGTCCTCAAACTAACCCAAAGATCCTAAACTTTTAAAACTTTCAAACATACACACAACCATTTAAAATAACTCTACTCCTTTCCACATTGGAGGAAGAGTTGACCAACCTTGAAAATGATAAACGGTTTTAGTTACAAAAGATATCGAATATAAAATGGAATTAAAGTTTATGAATACAAACCCTTTAAAAGAATTATGCCAAAATACACATTCTACACCATCCTATACGTAACCCGAAAATTCCCAAAATACCACTTCTAAACTCCTTTCCGCCCTTACTTGGTCGGTCCACCTTTGTCTCGGGATCTAAAACATTAAAGGGAGAGGGGTGAGAATAAATCTCGACAAGCTATTATGAATGCAATAATATGCCATATAAGATGCAACACATAACAAGTTGCATACAACACATTGGAAAATAAACACCTTACATTACCTTGGTTTACCTTTTCCCGCCTCGAATCATGAGTCGTACCATTGTGGAAGTAAATATTCCACATTTTCTCGTGAATGCATATCCACCAATCAATATCATAAATTCGAGATAGTTATGATTATAACTCAATCTCCTGTGAACCGCTTAGGCATTATTCACAAACAAATCATACAATGAGATAGTTATCGTCATAACTCATCTCTTATGAACTCGCTTAGGCAATATTCATAAACAACCCCGAACAACCGAGATAGTTATTGTCATAACTCATCTCCCGTGAACCAAGTAGGCAATATTCACGAAACAACCCCTAACAACCGAGATAGTTATTGTCATAACTCATCTCCACGTGAACCGCTTAAAGCAATATTCACCGTAATCAACCCTCCAACAACCAAAGATACCAAGTCCAAAGACATATCATAAACTTGCAATATAAATCCACACTTGGGATAACATATAACCATAAGATAAATAAATCCACACTTGGGATAACATATAACCATAAGATAAATAAATCCACACTTGGGATAATATAATAACATGCTAAATCATCCATACAAAAGGGAATAAGCAATATAACAACATATCATAAACCATTCCTCGTAGTCATTACACAACTTCTATAACCTCAATAAGAGTTCATGAGGTCTACCTCCCAAGTTTGAACTACATTGGGTGAAGTACAATCAACTGCTTAATAACCAATTTCGGACAATATTCTATATTACAAGGTCTTTATAGGAATTCATGTTAGATTTATCAAGCTCGGAAAGTTACATTCGATAAGGCCAAATAAGATTTCCAAACAATTCTGATTCCGACTTTTTAATGTGCTTCCGTAGTCCATAGTAACCCCAGTAAGGTGCCATTAAGTGATACAATTGTTCTAAGTATAACCTAGGTTAAAAAGGGATTAATTCATATCAGGAAGGTTAGATTCCAACTTTATTTTGGTTAAGGGTCATACTAGGAGGTTACTAGTGAAAATTCAAATAAAACAGTGGAACCGGGCAAGAATTACTCACAAACACGGGCGATCGCTTTCCTAACCAGCTTGACGACCGCCCAAGTGGACTTTAAAAGCCAATCTTAATTGCTTCAAGATGACGGGCGGCCGCCCCAGAGCCCTGGCGGGCGACCGCCCAAGCCTTCCTCCGGCCCATTTACTTTTCGTATTTTCGACCCTTTTATGCCTAGGTTTCCATTCCCTTCTAACCAACGACTTAATTCAAGAAATTGACTCCAAGGATGCTTTTAACCTTTACCAAGTCCCATTCCAAACATGTAAACCTTCAAAAACCAAGTAGCCCTAGATTATTTATCTCTACCCATTTCACCCATTTCAAAACCCTTTTTAAATGATCTTCCTTGAACTCCTAACTTCAACAATTTCATTTTCCAAATCATCCAACTTCAATTAAGGTT
>JAFEMH010008091.1:0-64442 GCA_022495995.1 Adenophora triphylla var. japonica | reverse complement strand
GGTTGGTATACACTCAACTACCTCCCTGCAGAGACTCCCGAATGGCGATCCCATCACCCAATAACCAGCTCCATCTTCGGGTTTCTATCCCCGAAAACGGTAACCCGCCTCAACCTCGCCGATCCCCACATACGGCTCGTGGCTCAGTTCTCGAAGCAAATGAAGGACATGCAGAAGGCAAGCTAGCCAGTTCTCGGAAGGACTCCCTCCTGCCTACTGATCCAAGCAAAGTGGTCCCGCTCCCTCCGAAATTCGTGGATGCCGTAAATGGAGAAGTTTGACGGGACCGAATGCCCAAAACTGCACATCGACACCTACGTCTGGGTATGAGAGCTAAAGCGGGCAATCCCCAATAAAAGAAATGGCGGATCACTTCAAAGATTCCCTCAAATCCACGGCATTAAGGTGGTTCCTCAATGTGAAGGCGTATAAACCGCTCCACATGGGACCAAATCATCTGAAACACCTTCCCGCAGGAAGTACCGCGCCAACCTTCAATGGGAGACAAACCGCCACACACCTGCAAGCCACCGAACAAAAAAAAGGACGACGCAGCCATGGGTGAGTTCTACAAAAGATGGAATCCGAAGCTAAGCAGAGATAATGGATCCGCTTTTCCAAAGAAGAGCAAATGGATATCTTCCATTCCCGCCTCAAACCATCTCTGAGGGCCTTGATTAGTGGCCACCACTTCTATCCCGACCTTCTGTGCCATGGTCAATGCCGGACCAAGTTCGAAAAGACGCCGAGCCTACAAAAGACACCCGCCCACTCTTGCTTTTTCCTACCGCTACTCAGCAAATGTCACAAATTCGGGAGCCGCCTGTTCTCAAACATAGGAAAGGAGGCCGCCGGAGCAGCCTCCACTACATCCGTAATCTGAGTCCAAGGAAGCCGCGATCAAGCGCCTCGAGAAATAACAAATAACCCTCCCCTTGACGCAGCCAGGTTTTTCAAAGCACTTCAACAACCTCGAATGCCTCTAAGCCAAGCTGTTTGAGGCGTTGATGAAGTTGGTAACATGCTCAAGTCTCCTTGAGAATTATCAGCCCGAGGAATCCTAACCTAAACGTGGATATGAGCAAGCATTGCGCTTTTCACAACTATCCCGCCATACCACCGACAATTGCGTCATACTAAAACAAGCGATCCAAAGGCCGATTGAAGAAGGAAAGTTGGAATGCCCACGCGATCCCAACACGACTGGAAATCAATTCCCAACAACAATTGGGGAAAGCATCAGAAGCCTTTCGACCTTCTCAAGCGCCAAAAATGCCATTGAGGAACCGGGTTACCTTCTCATGACCCACAACCAGAAAGAAGAAATCGTCCGGAAGCTTCGGTCTAACCCCGCCTCCTAGAGTCTAGCTTCTAAAATAAAAGACCCCGAGTCTGTCATGCTTAAAGTTTAAGTCTCTCGAGCCGCCCGACGGCTTTATGCCTAAAGATTATGTGTTTGTAACAAAATCGCGCCTTCTTTATGCTTCGAATAAAAGTTCGACTCTTTCGAGTATCCCCTCATTGCTACTTTAACAAATGATAAATTAACTAACCAAAATAATAGTTAATAATGATTCACTTGATAAAGACGCAGACACATTAATGAACAATGCATTAAACAAATCTTTAAGCATGTTGTCAAACGAGAGAAAAATCGGGCCCAAGCCGCGAGAATGTTCTAACCAAAATGAATTTGGGAACCGCCGAAGAGTCCAAAGAGACGCAAATCAAAGAATCATACAACCCACCTCGTAGGTTCTAGTATCGTTCTCATTCAATCAAGTCCTCTCTGACATTGTAATTAAGTCTTCAATTTTCCATACGAAAGTTTTCTTTCTTTTCTTGCTAGACTTGAGACATTATTTTGCACCGCATTACATTTAATGAAATGGTTTTGTTCTATGTGATCACTTGCATTGCTCAACAAGTAATTCCACAAATGATTAATGCTTTGATTAATTGGTGTGAGAAAGTCAATCGATATCTCCCCATACACCTTACAATATCCCACACAAAGTGCCTCCATCAAGCCATACACTTTCCAAAGACATGTCCCCACCATCATCTTGACCAAGTCAACGACGGGCGGCAACATCAAAGGGCAACAAAAGGTCACTCAAAGATCAAAAGATTGACCCCATGCCGACAACAACCTAGGGGCTTGCCTTCGCCCTCATGCGCATCAAGAAAGTTCAAGCAGGGGCTTGCCTTCGCCCTCATATGCTTCAAAAAAAAAAAAAAAGCTCAAGCAGAAGCTACAAAAAAAAAAGCTCAAGCAGAAGCTACAAAAAAGCTCAAGCGTAAGCTACAAAAAAGAGCTCAAGTAGAAGCTTCACAAAATAAATGAGGTCAAAGACCTGTGAGCCAACGATCAAGAAGCAATGGATTTATTGAAACCGCCGTCAAATACGACTTGTCAAGGAATCACCTCAAGTGCCCGTGGCCTCATCATTCAACCTTTCCAAGCCTTTCGTCAAAGGCCGCACAAATATTCATGCTCGGCCCCAAAGCAAAACACGGTTCGGCCCCGAACTACGTCGACTCCGAGCTCCTTGTCTTAAGGGGAACGTAGGCAATCGAAATGGTCCGGTCCATAAACACATACAAATCCACAAACCCCGGTCTCATCAATGACCTCTCCTATACACAAACCTTCTTTCACACTGGACCAACTCGATCCTTGATACCGATTGACTTTCTCCTCGTGATTAATCAAATCATATCAGCTTTAATTGTTGAATAACCCGAACATCAACAAAGGGTTTTAAGCAAACAAGTGATCATTGTGAACAAATCAAGTTTTCAAATGTCTCGACAAGTCTTCTTTTTCTACAAAAATAGGAAAATAGAGCTAAACATCGATTTTCCGTCAAGAAGGGCTTCCATACACTTTTACAAGCTTTTCAAGTACTCATACTCTCTCAAAAGAGTCAAACCCAAAAGCATTTCTTTTGTGCCTACATCAAATAAGGCATTCACACAAAAGGGGACCCGTTCCCACCTTTTCAAAAATAAATACGCCCTTGCAAGTGTACATTACGAGTCATTTCTCCCACAAAAGAGGATCGAACTACGCAGACCTGAGCCTCTCACCCGAGGGGAGCGTAGGCAGCCGTCATTGGTTCGGTCTAAGGAATACACAAAATTCCAAAAATTGACGCCACCAAGGCTCAGAAAAGAAGCAAACAAGAGATTTTGCGTCTCGACAAAGCTTTAAAAGTAAATCACAAATCATCACCGCTACAACACTTTTTGATGAGTTCTAGCACGGTCTACTCTCGATTCACATAATGCTAAAAGACAACTTAAAGCATTTAACAATCAATGTGTCTCGCAATGACGATGAATGGATACTCTGTTTCGTAAGGTCATTCCATGCTACTCGCATTTGGCCCTTCATCACTCTTTCCTTTCTTCCCTCGTCCCCAACGAGTCTTCTTTCATTCCACATGAGCGAGTTCTGTCTCCCTCATTCCGAGATCAGGAGTCCTCCTAGTCGTGTCAAACGAACCCGTCGCTCTCAGAGCATCGTTCACCCGTGCCTCGGCTCGGATCTCCTCCCTACGAGTCTGCAAAAAGGGACCTCTCCCCGCCAGTTTGTCAACTCGAGTCCCGTAGTCAAATAAAGCGTCTCCCGTGACACCCTGAGGGTTAACCCAAGCTTCTGCACTCCTAAGGTCGCAGCTGAAATGGCAATCTTGCCCCAGAACCGCTTTGCGCCTGCTCCCCAAAACCAATTGGGTCGGCCCGACATGCTGCTCATCTATGTATTCGGTGGTCAACACAACACTCTCCCGACGTCGAAGGAGCACCACGTGAGGGAAAGCGGAATACTTCCATACCCTCAGAAAATACAGAAAGGCATATGGATCTGTCATACAGAAAGAAGCTACCTCCACATTGGCAATGTCATCCCAGCCTAGCAAAGGCTCCTGCCTCATCCCGAACTGCCGGGAAACCAGCAACGGAACATAGAAAGAGGACCAAGGCAAACACGGAACTCTGACAACATAGGAACCTTCCCGAAAGGCCCTCCTAGTCTCGATCCCCCACGCGGAAACCCACCAACGGCCGATGCATACCAAGATGTGCCATCCATCTCTCCCAAGCAGATTGATCCATGTCCAAGACAAGAGGTCGCCAAGCAAACGTCCACGGACTAAGAGACGCCGGAGACTCAAGTATGGTTTGAAGCCTCTCTCGCGACCATAACGCAAGCAAAGCAGGGGCTTCCCCCGCATGAATCGGTTCTCATCACTGCACGATCCACACCGTGGAAGGTTTCCTAACTAAAGGAATGATATCCTCGCCCGCCCGACAATGGCCTCGCCACATCCAACAGAGCACCGTCACATATCCCGAGGTAGCTAACCCCAAAAAGAGTGGCTATCAAAGCAAACGCGTCCCAGAGACATCACTTCCCGCCGCTCATGAAATCCGGCCAAAGCCGCTTCACCCCCAACCGGCTGTAAAACTTACCAAAGCCGCCGCCTCCACTAACCACAAATGCATTCCCAGCTCATGCGACATGCACAAAAATAATAATAAGCTAGCAACAATTCCTAGGTCAATCCCTAGAATCACAAATACGTCATTACATCTTAAAATAAAATACTTTGCCGTGCAAATACAAGTGTTTTATTACAGGTACAAAATGTCTGCTGCTTCTACAAAAAAAAAAAAAAAAAAAAAAAACAACAACGGAAAAGGGAAAGCAAAAGAGCCCTAATCCGACTCGTCATCATCATCCTCCACAAGCGAGAAATTGCATCTCGGCGCTCCGCCAGCCCACCTCATCATCTCGGCATGCAGGCGTAACCTCGCCTCACCACAAGTTCAGACAAAGGCGTAACCTCGCCCTCACCGCAAGTTCAGACAGCGGCGCCACCTCGCCCTCACCGCAAGTTCAGACAGAGGCGCCACCTCGCCCTCACAGCAAGTTCGGACAAAGGCGCCATCGCGTCCTCATCCTTTCAAATGACTTCGGTCAAAACGCCAGCGCATTCGCAGCATTTAAGCAATCTCGGCAGGGGCGCCACACGTCCTCAACATTTCAACAACTCGATCGAGGCGCCACGCCCTCTAACACTTAAGCAATTCAGCAGAGACGCCACCACGTCCTCTTCATCTCGGCCGAGGCGCCCACGTCCTCAACAATTCAACTTCCTCCTCACAAAGGCGCCTCCTCCTGCAGGTAAACACATCAAAGGTGTGTCAATAAACTTCAAACGCAAGACATAGCTGTAATAAATGCTACATAAAAGAAGAATCCTAGCACGGCATGATGCCTTTCCAAAAATTCCCACAAACAAAGTTCCATACAGGATCCACAAAATGCCCATCAAACTCAACTTAGGTCCAGACGCCTTAGAATAGTCTCAACTTAGGTTCATACTCCTGAAACTAAACCCCAACTTAGGTCATACTCCTGAACTAGGTCCTAACTTAGGTCATACTCCTGAACTAGGTCCCAATTTAGGTTCATACTCCTGAAACTAAACCCCAACTTAGGTCATACTCCTGAACTAGGTCCCAACTTAGGTCATACTCCTGAACTAGGTCCCAATTTAGGTTCATACTCCTGAAACTAAACCCCAACTTAGGTCATACTCCTGAACTAGGTCCCAACTTAGGTCATACTCCTGAACTAGGTCCCAACTTAGGTCATATTCCTGAACTAGGTCCCAACTTAGGTCATACTCCTGAACTAGGTCCCAACTTAGGTCATACTCCTGAACTAGGTCCCAACTTAGGTCATATTCCTGAACTAGGTCCCAACTTAGGTCATACTCCTGAACTAGGTCCCAACTTAGGTCATACTCCTGAACTAGGTCCCAACTTAGGGTCATACTCCTGAACTAGGTCACAACTTAGGTTCATACTCCCGAACTAAGCCTCAACTTAGGTATAGACGCCTTCACACAAACTTCAACTCAGGACATCACCACGTCCACTCACCACAAACCTCACTACTTCACCACAGGCAGCCCGGAAGGCTTTAAACCACTCGGTCCGGAAGACCGTATAAACCTCCCCCATCACTATCTCCATCCCGAAAGGCTTTAAACTACTCGGTCCAAAAGACCGTATAAACCTCCCAAACTACCTCCAGCCCGGAAGGCTTTAAACCACTCGGTCCAGAAGATCGTATAAACCTCCCCCATCACTATCTCCAGCCCGGAAGGCTTTAAACCACTCGGTCCGAAAGACCGTATAAACCTCCCAAATCACTATCACTAGCCCGAAAGGCTTTAAACCACCCGATTTGGAAAATCGTAAAATTTCCATCTCAAGACGCCACCACGTCCTCACAGTCGGCCTCGGCGGTCACACGACACTTCAGGGCACCATCACGCCCGCATGCACTCACAATTTTATGACCTCTCGAACTACGACTGTGGCTTGATTCCGCCTAGGGATACGTAGGAATCCGTCACAGGTCCAGCCATCGACCTATACGGTCACCCAGATGCCTCCACGCCCTTATCACCGACCTACGCGGTCACCCAGACGCCTCCACGTCACCCAGACGCCCACGTCCTAACACCGACTCTATGCGGTCACCAGTGACGCCACCACGCCTACCACCGACTCCATGCGGTCACCCAGATGCCTCCACGTCCCTTACCACCGACCTACGCGGGCCACCCAGACGCCTCCACGTCACCCAGATGCCTCCACGCCCTACCACCGACCTATGCGGTCACCCAGACACCACCACGTCCCTCACACCGACCTCCCTGGCCATTTTATCTCCCAAAGACGCGATCCGGATTAGACCCTTATCTTATCGGCGACCCCACTTCTTTCATAAGTGACGTCTGCCGAGGGGCTTCGTAAGTACCCCAATCTGATCACCCCTTTCAAGCACACGGAAGCACCGCACTCATCAACGCAGCCTCGACAACCTCGGCACTCAAAACCCTCTCAAAACCCCTCACCAAACCAAGGGAGGAGCCTTTCTGGGATAAAAAGGGACAAAAGGACCTTTTGGGAATTTTTAGGAAATTGGAAAAGCAATAACGGTCCGTACGGACCTCTTTGCTTTAATAATTACTGAATCCCCTTAAAGTCCACAATATTCCCTCAAATCCCGGAAGTAATCATCACTCCCATACATGGTTGGTCCGTACGGACCTATTTGCAGCCTAGTTGGTCCGTACGGACCTTATTGCAAGGGGACACCATAATTAGAGAATATTCACCATCATCACATATTCCCTCAAATCGAGGAAAACCAAGATTCTGGTTTACCTAGAAGGTCCGTACGGAACTTCTTGCACGAAAATTTTTACTATAAATAGAGGGCTCCCCCTCCTCATTTTGACACACCTCCCTCTTCTCTCCTCTCCCCCCAGCCTTCAAGCTCCCCTCTAAGACCCTTCGGGGCAATCCCGGCCCCTTTCGGATCCTTCCGAGGCCTTTCGAGCTCCCTTATGGTGCTCCGAAGCCTCTCCGAGCGCTCCCGCGACGCTCCCGCGCTGCCCCGAGGCACTCTCGAGGTACTCTGAGGCCCCTTGTGGTACTCCGAGGCCTTGCCTGGTCTTTCCCGAGGCGTCCCGACTCTTTCCGAGTCAAACCGACGATCCCGGCCCACGCCGAACCTCTGCCCGAATCCAACCGACGATTCCAACCCACGCCGAACCTCTGCCCGAATCCAACCGACGATTCCAACCCACGCCGAACCTCTGCCCGAATCCAACCGACGATTCCAACGCACGCCGAACCTCTGCCCGAATCCAACCGACGATTCCAACCCACGCCGAAACTCGCCCGAGGCACACTTCGACAATCCCGAGGCACGCCGAAGCTCGTCCGCGTACAACCGACTTACAAAGCAATCCTGGCCGTCCTGAGCACTATTCCATCCTCAAGCACTATTCCCCAAATGGAAGACAGACACGAACCAACATTGGTAAGGCTTCCTTCCTACACTATTTCAATACATTTCAATAAAGCAGTGTACAATGTAGACATCCGATACAGCATGCATTTTTAAAAGCACACACACACACACACACAACAGTTAAAGAATATAAGGGGTACCGAAAGACTCGTTTTTACGAGGCGACTCGGGTGAGCTCTAAGATTCTAATATTCTCTTCCCGAGGAGTAACCTGACCTCCGAACTCAAAATCTCATCACACAAAAATAGTTTATTATTATTTTTAAACTGATGCCCTTTTTCAATGTTTTGGGCTTAATAATAAAAACGGCGTGGCGACTCTACAAAGAAAAACACAGCGAGACACCTCCACCAACGAAAATGCTGCAAGGCGGGAAATGCCAGATGCCGGGGCGCGATTGCGCTGCCTCTCGGATCCGGGTAATTTCACCTTCTTTGATGTCCCTGGCCTTGACCTTTTTGTTGAATGCCCTGGCCATTCGCCTCTGGTAGGCTCGGATGTGTTCCATAGCCTTTAGCCTCCTTTCATCAAGTTGGGCCAACTCATCATGCCGGTTGCGTAACCATTCCACTTCATTGACACTGTTTTCCAGGAGGACCCTTAATGACGGAATTTCCAACTCTACTGGCAGCACTGCTTCCATCCCGTAGGTCAGGGCAAAAGGGGTTTCTCCCGTGGCTGTTCTAACAGACGTCCTGTAGCCCCAGAGTGGCAGATGCTTCTTTTTAGGCCAGTCACGACCGCGGGTGGCCATTTTCCGGATAATTCTTTCGAGTGTCTTATTGGCAGCTTCTACTGCTCCGTTGGTCTGAGGCCTGTACGGGGATGATTTGTGGCGAGTGACTCCGAACTCTGACAGAAATCTATCGCAGTCCCCTTCGAAGTGCGACCCGTTACCTGAAATGATCTCATTGGGCACCCCATATCTGCACATGATGTTTTCTTTGACAAACTGGACCACTTTCTTGGAAGTGAGGACCTTATAGGACTTTGCCTCTACCCATTTCGTGAAGTAGTCCACTGCCACTAACACAAATTCATGCCCATTGCTTCCTGCCGGGGCTATCTTCCCTATCACGTCAATGCCCCAAGTTGCAAACGGCCAAGGAGTCGTCATGCAGTACAAGTCATGAGGCGGAAGATGATTGAGGTTGGCAAACCGTTGGCATTTGTTGCACTCTCAGACATCCTAAACACAATCTGTTTCCATGGAAATCCAGTAGTAGCCCATTCTGAGGATCACTTGCATCAATGCCCTGGCATTCATATGAGGACCGCAGGGACCATTATGGACTTCACTCATTAGCTCTCTTGCCCTTTCATTGGTGACACATAAGAGGAGTGGTCCTTGGTACCGTTTCTTGTACAGATCGCTCCCTAGGATGACATAGTGAGAGGCCAACCGCTTCAAGGCTTGCAAGCTTTTAGCTTTGATGCCTTCCCTCGGTCTACCTTCTTCATCTCTAAAAGCTGACTCCCCATCTTTGAGAAACTGGTAAATCTGACTGTACCAAGGTTCCTTGACAGGCTCAGGTCCCAAGTCTATTTCGCAACAAAAAGCCGGGGCTTCTCTTCTACCCACTCGAATGGTTTTATTGCCTTTCCCTCGGGATCTATACCAATGAGGCTAGAGTGGCTAAGGCATCTCGCAAATGCTCTTGTCTCTCTACAGTAATGGAAGGTCACTTCTCTGAACTGCTCAGTCAATTCTTCCATGTAGGCATGATACCTCTGAAGATTAGGATCCACAGTCTTCCATCTGTTGGAGACCTGGTTGATGATCAGGGTTGAGTCTCCGTAGACCTCGAGTTCCTTGACATTTCTTTCTAAGGCAGCTTCCAAACCAGTGATACAAGCTTCATACTCTGCAGCATTGTTTTTGACAGGGAAGTTCAACTTGATGGCTATTGGCGTGTGCTCATCTTTCGGGTCGATCAGTAGCATTCCTACGCCATTTCCCCTTTTGTTAGCAGCCCCGTCAAAGAAAAGCTGCCATTGGTTATCAGGCTCAACTACGAAGATCCCTGCATCCGAGAATTGGGGTTCAGGCCCTCGGTCTTCATTGCTAGGGAAGTTTGCCAGATGGTCTGACAGCGCTTGACCATTGATTGCCTTTCTCGTCACATAGTTGATGTCATACTCAGCCAGGAAGAATGACCACTTTTCTAGACGCATCGAAAAGGAAGGCTTGTCGAAGATGTACTTGATGGGGTCCATTTTCGAGACCAAGTTCACAGAGTGGGCCTGCATGTAATGCTTCAGCTTACCGACTACCCAGACTTGTCCTGCACAAGTCTTTTCGCATGCCGAATAATTGAGCTCAATTCCTTGCAGCTTCCGAGTGACAAAGTAAATGGAATTTTCTACCCGAGAGTCCTTTTCCTGAGCCAGCATAGCCCCAACTGCCGTATTAGTGACGGTGAGATAGAGCAGAAGAGGTTTATGTCCATGTGGGGGGCATAGCACCGGGGGATGTACTAGGTACGCCTTGATTTGGTCAAAGGCATCCTGGCATTCCTCATTCCATTATGTGTCCGCATTTTTCTTCATGAGCTTGAAGATGGGCTCGCACATGGTAGTCAGCTGGTTGACAAAACGGCTGATGTACTGTAACTTGCCCATAAAGCTTTTGACCTCTGTCTGGGTTCGAGGCGGCCTCATGTCCATAATGGCTTTGATCTTTCGGGGATCGACTTCAATGCCTCGTTCTGTGACCATATTGTTGGTGTAATGCCCTAGGCTTTAGTTATGATTAACTTAAAACCGTTATGTATCATCTTTATCGTTTAAGTTTATTATTAGATTATTATACATTTTGCATATTTATTGTAATAATCTCCGTCCCTAATTATTAAGTGAATAATTAGTATAAATGTTAATGGATAATCATATGATGATTATATGCATAGAGATGTACATTAAATTTATGAGTACTTGTTAGAGAACAAGTGACTGGACTTGACCCGTATAAGATTTATGTCATGGTCAAATGTCAAAATTAAATCTTATATGGTCACTTCATTTAGTCCCTAGACCTGAGATTATCATGACCTTACATATGATGAAAGTTATATTTGATTTTAGTCAAACGATATCTTAACACGATATTTATAAAGGCTATCTTTAGCATGATCGGATTCATGATGGGAAGGATGATAAGTCAAGATGGAATTTGTCCCTCGAAAGAGAGATGTTTTGCTTGGGCCCCTCGATGAGTGATAATGATGGAAGTGTGTGGCCACACCCCAATGAGATTGGATTATCATTATACTCAAGATCGAGAAAGCATTGAACAAATACAAGTTGACATGGACCATGACTTGTGTTCAATATAACATTGTGAGACAAAGGGAGAAATGGAAGTGTACCATTAGAAACGTGAACTCTTACGTTATATTATTTGGGTAGACATAATAGCTTGCTAGAGTCCTCTTATGTCTTATGAGGATCGATATGATCGAGCTCATTGCCAACATAATATAATCCTATTGGGCCACACACAACTAGAATGAATTGGTTAAACCAAAGGAAGAAATGATTGACCTGCATATGATGCACTTGGTCATGCGACAGAATAGTCAAATGGCGTATGTCGCCGCGCGACACTTCATGCCTAAGGCGGTTTACATGGCAGTTTCCTAATTCGATTAGGAAACAAATATTAATGCTAAAGTAGTATAAATATGAAGTCTGTAAACCCTAGCAGCTAGCCGAATTTTCAAGAGAGAAAATCACCAAAAAGTTTTCTCAATATTTCTTCCATAGGTTTAAGAATCTAGCAATTCTCAAGAACTGTTCTTGGTTCATTCTAACGTGTGGATACTACTAGAGGGTCTTCGCTCGTACGACGATCAAGGCCTAGAGTTCTATAGTTCAAATCAATATGAAGAATCAAGTTTTTGAAGATCGAAGTTTGTGATTCAAAATCATATTGATAATTGTTCGATAGCTCAAGAACGGAAAGCAATAAAGGTTGGTAAATTCTATCTCATAGGAATTCAATTTAATCGTATAGAACGGATCTTAGGGCTTGGGTTTTGTGTTATTAGATGCTTAATTCCGTTGCGCATGGATCCATAAAACCCAATAGTGGTATCAGAGCACCGTTCGTATGGTTAAGTTTGAATTAACATGCTAGAATTAAGATATAAATTGTTTATATGCTTATTGCATGTTTTTGTATGCGATAGTTTTATTATTTTTGAAACAATGTGCCAAAATCATTTTCTGTTCATATTGAATTAAATATGTTAAAAGCTGTTTATTTGATTTAATTGCTTTATGATTGGAATTGATTGAAATTCAGAAAACTGCCAGACTGGCTTCTCACGTCGTGCGACATAGTTAGCCACGAGGATAAAATCTGGTAGTTAGGCTTGGTATGTCACGCGACAGATCTAGCCAACTGGCTGATGGCGCTGCATGACATAACTAGCCAATCTGGGCAGAATCAGTTTGATAATTTTTCTGCTAATCTGTGATTATGTTTATAATCTGAGATGTTTAATGTCTTAATCTGGATGCTATAAATTTCTGGATATTAAGTTTATAGGGCTATGCTAGATTAATTCATTATTTATGCATGCTTAATTAATTTAAATGTGATTTTATTAATTGTTGCGATGCATGAATTATATGTCCTTAAGTGTTAAGAAGTTTTGTTAAATGTTTAGTTGAAACATTGAATTGATATTTCCAGCATGTTTAGTTGAAACATCAAAATTTTGGTTTTCTGATTGTTTATGAGAAATAAGTCAGTTTACGTAAAATTTGTAGGAATCTGATTGTTTGTGAGAAACAAGTCAGTATACAAAGCATTGATTATGTTGCAAATCAGAGATGGTATTCTAATTGTGCATGTCTAGGAGAGTTCTGTCAGAGGAGAGATTTGGTACTTAAGTAGTCCTTGTGGCTCACTTAATTTCTGGGAACTTACCTGGTGCGCGATTTTGATTATCTTTGCTGATATGCTTATAACCTACTTTAAAGAACCTTCATTTAACTTTTAAGTTCTTTATGTCAATCCATGATTAAAACACTTGAGACCACTCGAATAGTTTTGGGTGAGCTTGCAATAGCAAGGTGCTTTGATTCTATTCGTTGTGCGAGCGAGATGAGGAAATGGTGGTTCCTATACGTTTAAAGTGGATGAACTTAATTAGGTTATCAAAATGGTTTTGGACCCAAGGCATAAGTTGAGATTAAAATATGTTTAGACATAGGATGTCTTAAATAAATCTCATAAAAGATCTAAGAGTCATATACGATATGATTGATGCTTTCTACCTAATTAATTTAATCTTGAGCGGTGCGCCATAGCGTACTTGAGATTAAATTAAAGTTGGATCTTAGCCCATTAAATGCATATTATGCTTATTTGCATTGGAAGGTGTATGATTTATTGGGAGTATTTGTAAAATACATTATTTTCTCTTAGATGATAAATGTGTTGGTATTGATATGTGTTCATATAATTTTTATATTTTGTTGTAGAAGTAGCATTACATAATAATAATTGCGATTCGTCCTTATGAAGGACAAAGTTCGAAAGGAACGATACAATGGATCAGAAGCCTAAAGAATGGTTCTTAGGTAAATGTGTACGTTCTTGACGAATTCGTTCCTACTGAACCCACTGCAAATGTTGCAATGGGCATATAAGGAGCAACATTAGAAACATGTTGATGATTCTAATAATATTGCTTGCCTTATGCTTGCCACCATATTTAAAGGCTCTTATGAAGAACCTTGAACACATGGAAACTGCTCTTGTTTTAGAATAACGCACAAAGAAAATGTTCCAAGTGCAAGCTAGGCAAAAGATGTATGTTGTGGTGAAGGTTCTTAATGCATGAGATGCAAAAGGGAGCAATCCACAAGTGTGTTAATGGTTAACACAAGAAAAGGGGTTCGTAAAGGAAAGGTAAAGAAGGTAAAGCAAAGGTTGCTGAACCTAGGGTAAAAGTTGCAAAGCCGAAGAGGCTACACCCAAAGTGTCTCAAAAGGATGCAGTTTGCTATCATTGCAATAAGATTGTCATTGAAAGAAAAGTTGCAAGGCTTATTAGGAAGGCCTAAAAGGTGAAGAAGGGCAATATGATTTCTACTGCTTCAAGTATCTATATGATAGATATTTTCTTTTCGACTTCTTGTTCTTGGATATATGATACCGGATTGGATCCCACATTTATTTAAATGTGCAAGGAACAAAGAATAGATAGCTACTCAAAGAAGGTGAATTAAACCTATGCATGAGAATGGAGCAAGAGTTGCTGCATTAACCATAGGGACTTATGAAGTCACTTTACCTTGTGGACTAGTACTTATTTTGAACAAGTATGACTAAGTTCCGGATTTGAGTAGAAGTATTATTTCCGTTTCTTATATGGATGATGAAGGATATAATTTTCTTATTGAGAATAAGAAATTTTATATTTATTTAATGATATGCCTTATTATATTGCATATGTCATTGAATGGTCTTCATATCCTTGATGAAGAGAAACAAAATAATATTGAAGATATCTATAATATAAATGGGAAATCTAAACCGAATAATATGAACAACGCGTTCATATGGCATTGCCGGCTTGGTCAGATAAATAAGAAACATATATCTAAACTCCATTAACATGGACTTTTAGACTCATATGACTCCGAATCATTTGAGGAATGTGGATCTTATTTATTGGAATTATTGACCAAACCACCCTAAACTAATAGTAGTGGGAGGGCTAGTGACTTATTGGTCATTATACATGAGATGTATGTGGACTATTAAGCAGCATTGCTAGGGGAGGATTTTGGTGTTTCATCACATTCACCGATGACTTATCTAGATATGACTATGTCTATCTGATGAAGTCCAAAGGTGAATCGTTTGAGATGTTTTGAATATTTCTATATGAAGTACAAAGCAACTTGGCAAAACTATTAAGTACTTCGATTAGATCGAGGTGGTGAATATTTGAGCCAAGAGTTTGACAATCATCTCAAAACTGTGAAATCGTTTCAGAGGTGACTCCACCCGAAACACCACATTATATGGTGTGTCTGATAGGAGGAATTGAACCTTGTAGGACATGGTTCATTCGATGATGTGTCAAGTTGACTTTCCTAATTCGTTTTGAGGATATGCATTAGAAATAATGTGGTTACACTGAATTGAGTCCTTACTAAATCGGTTCCTTAGTCCCCACATGAGATGTGGTATAGAAGAAAACTTAGTTTGTCTTTCATGAAGATTTGGGATTTGCAAAGCTTATAAGAAGAGACTTGTCTCTGATAAGTTAGCACCAAATCTGACAAGGTTATTTTCGGAAATTAATCTTACAACCGCAAAGAGAACAAAATGTTTGTTGCTCCGTGCGATTCGTTTCTTGAGAAATAGTTTCTCAATAAAGAATCTAGTGGGACTAAAATTAATCTTGAAGAATTTCAAGAAACCGAAAATAATATGGAACCAAAAGTAGAGACGGAACCAAGTTCACAAAGGAGTTGTGAAACCGGTTCAAGATGCACAAGTCCATCGTAGATTGGATAGGTTACGATCCGAACCCGAGAAATATTGATTTCTCATATCGGAATGTAATAAAGTGGATGTCATTGAGAATGACGATCCTACTCCTACCTTGAGGCGATGTCCATTCCTAATTTGGATAAATGGTTAGGAACCATGGAATCCGAATTACAATTCATGTTTGATGATCAAGTTTGGAACTTGATTGGGCTACCTAAAGGTGTAAAAACTAAAGGTGCAAGTAGGTCTTCAAGATCGACATGGATGGGAAGGTGTATACTTTCATGACTAAGGATTGTAGCAAAGGGATTTAGGTTATTTCATAGTATTGACTATGTTGAAACTTTTTTGCCAGTTACAATGTCGAAGTCCATTAGAATTTCACTTGCCATGATCGCATATTATGACTATGTGATATGACAAATGGATGTAAATGACTTTCTTTAAATGGAAAGATTATTAAGGATGTGTATAGTACACAACCCGAATTTTGTTGATCCGAGAAATTCTAATAAAGTATACATGTTGCAAAGATCCATAAGATGGGTTGAAGCAAGCTTCAAGGAAATTGGAATCTCCATTTTGATGAATCAGTCAAAGAGTTTGACTTCATCAAGTATGAAGATGAATCTTGTGTATGCATGAAATTCAGTGGGAGCGTAGTATTATTTCTATTGTTTTATTACAATAATATCTTACTCATTGGAAAACAAGTTCTGACACTTAAGACTGTCAAGTCTTGGTCAAGGAAAGGTTTCTCAATGAAAGATATGGGTGAAGCCGCTTACATCCTTGGCATCAAGATCTATAGAGATAGATCTAGAAGGATAAACTGGTTTGAGTCAAAGTATCCACATTGACAAGATTATTAGAAGAGTCGAAGAAAGGTAACTTGTCAATGGGTCATGGTATTTCTTATAGCAATACTCATTGTCTTATGACAACTGATGAGCAAAAGGGAATGAATGAAGTTCTATATGCTCCGGCATTTGGATCTGTCATGTATGCCATGATTTGTACTAGACCCGACGTCTCGTATGCTCTAAGCATGACGAGTCGATACCAATCTGATCGTGTTAAAAACCATTGGATGGCAGTCAAGATGATCCTTAAGTACTTAAGAAGAACTAAGGATACGTTCTTGGTATTTGAAAGGTTGGAAGATAATCTTGTTGTAAGAGTTACATAGATGCTAGCTTCCAAACTGACAAAGTTAATTTAAAATCGCAATTAGAGTTTGTGTATATGCTTATTAAAGGTGCAGTTTTTGATTGAAAGAATTCCAAGCAGAAAATTGTAGCTGATTCTACTACTAAGGCCAAATTTTAGCAACATATGATGTGGCTAAAAGAGGCAGTTTGGATCAAAAGATCATTAGTGTTTTGGAAATGTTCCAAGTATCACTAATCGGTGAAACTTTTTTTATGACAATAGTGGTGCCATTTGTGCAAAAAATGGAACCAAGGTCATAACAGCGATCCTAACACTCACTTAGACATTTTTCGAGGAATTCATAAAGAATGAGAAGACGTTAAGATATGCAAAGTATCAACCGATGATGACATTAGGGATTCACATACAAAGACCCTCGCACAGGCAGAAGCATGATGGCCATGTTAAATCCATGGGTATTCGATACATAGATGGAGCCTAGTGCAAGTGAGAGACTGTTGGTGTAATGTCCTAGGCTTTAGTTATGTTTAACTTAAAACCGTTATGTATCATCTTTATCGTTTAAGTTTATTATTAGATTATTATACATTTTGCATATTTATTGTAATAATCTCCGTCCCTAATTATTAAGTGAATAATTAGTATAAATGTTAATGGATAATCATATGATGATTATATGCATAGAGATGTACATTAAATTTATGGGTACTTGTTAGAGATCAAGTGACTGGACTTGACCCGTATAAGATTTATGTCATGGTCAAATGTCATAATTAAATCTTATATGGTCACTTCATTTAGTCCCTAGACCTGAGATTATCATGACCTTACATATGATGAAAGTTATGTTTGATTTTAGTCAAACGATATCTTAACACGATATTTATAAAGGCTATCTTTGGCATGATCGGATTCATGATGGGAAGGATGATAAGTCAAGATGGAATTTGTCCCTCGAAAGAGAGATGTTTTGCTTGGGCCCCTCGATGAGTGATAATGATGGAAGTGTGTGGCCACACCCCAATGCGAATGGATTATCATTATACTCAAGATCGAGAAAGTATTGAACAAATACAAGTTGACGTGGACCATGACTTGTGTTCATTATAACATCGTGAGACAAAGGGAGAAATGGAAGTGTACCAATGGAAACGTGAACTCTTACTTTATATTATTTGGGTAGACATAATGGCTTGCTAGAGTCCGCTTATGTCTTATGAGGATCAATATGATCGAGCTCATTGCCAACATAATATAATCCTATTGGGTCACACACAACTAGAATGAATTGGTTAAACCAAAGGAAGAAATGATTGAGAGTACCTGCATATGATGCACTAGGTCATGCGATAGAATAGCCAAATGGCGTATGTCGCCGCGCGACACTTCATGCCTAAGGCGGTTTACATGGCAGTTTCCTAATTCGATTAGGAAACAAATATTAATGCTAAAGTAGTATAAATATGAAGTCTGTAAACCCTAGCAGCTAGCCGAATTTTCAAGAGAGAAAATCACCAAAAAGGTTTCTCAATATTTCTTCCATAGGTTTAAGAATCTAGCAATTCTCAAGAACTGTTCTTGGTTCATTCTAACGTGTGGATACTACTAGAGGGTCTTCGCTCGTACGAAGATCAAGGCCTAGAGTTATATTGTTCAAAGCAATATGAAGAATCAAGTTTTTGAAGATCGAAGTTTGTGATTCAAAATCACATTGATAATTGTTCGATAGCTCAAGAACGGAAAGCAATAAAGGTTGGTAAATTCTATCTCATAGGAATTCAATTTAATCGTATAGAACGGATCTTAGGGCTTGGATTTTGTGTTATTAGATGCTTAATTCCGCTGCGCATGGACCCATAAAACCCAACACATATACCCAAGCACTTTTCCCCTTGTCACTCCAAAGATACATTTTGCAGGGTTCAGTCTCATGGAATGTTGCTTTAACCTCTCAAAGAACTTCCGTAGGTCGACAAAGTGTTGTCCATCCACATCTTTGGAATGGATTATCATGTCATCGACATAGACCTCAATTTCTTTGTGGATCATGTCGTAAAAGAGTGCAGTCGCTGTCCTTTGATACGTAGCCCCGACATTTTTAAGCCCAAAAGGCATCACCGTGTAGCAGTACGTCCCCCATGGTGTGGTGAAGGCTGTCTTTTCTTGGTCCTCCTCGGCCATCTTGATCTGATTGTAGCCAGCAAAGCCATCAACGAAGGATTTGACTTCGTAGTTGGCGGTGGCGTCCACCAGAATGTCTATGTTTGGCAATGGGTAGTCGTCCTTGGGACTGGCCTTATTCAGATCCTGGAAATCTACACAGCAGCGCACCTTCCCATTGGCCTTAGTCACAGTCATGATGTTTGATAACCATATCGGGTATTCAATGACCCTGATTAATCCTACCCGCAGTAGCTTCTCAATCTCTTCTTTGACCTGTAGAGACCACTCTGGCTTAATCTTTCTTAGCTTCTGTTTTACTGGCTTGGCATCTGGTGCCAGAGGGATCCTGTGCTCCACAATAGAGCTATCCAGCCCCGGCATGTCCTTATACGACCATGCGAACACATCCATGTATTCTCTGAGCAGATTGACCAGTCTGTCCCGTTCAGCCCCTTGAAAGAAGTTCCCAATCTGTGTCTCTTTAGGTTCCTCGACAGTACCCAGGTTAACACTCGTCAAAACCTCCTCGGCAGCTTGGGCCCGGTTTCCTCTTTATCGGTAACCTGCTTAAAGATTTCTTTAATGTATTGTTCATTTAGTGTGTTTGCATCTTGTTCAAATGAATCATTATTAATTGTTGTTAAGTTATTAGTTAGTTTATCATTTGTTAAGTTGGCAATAAGGGGATACTCGGAAAGATCTATCATTTCATTCAAAGCGAAAGGGAAGATAACATTGGCTACATATTCATAATCTTCAGGTGTGAGGCCTTCAGATGACTCAGAGGACAGGAATTCGAAGACTCCTGACTCAGGGTTACGGATGACAGGGTGTTTGACATGACTGGACTGAGAGGGACGGGGAACCAATCCAAGCTCCGTGATCATTTGCTGTCGGCTGGCTATCGGCCCTGAGAATATCTCCCAATTTTTCAAAAGGCATCTCTGTCTTGATCACCAAAGTGCGGGGATCAAAAAATTTTTCGCCACCGTCTCCAATTACTGCAACTGTTTCATCATCTGAGCTGAAGTCGATTAAGTCTGGAATCTGTGCTTCTTCATCAAACAGCTTCCGTAGACCTAACTCACTATCCTCACTACTAGTAGTTTCTATCCGGCTGATCCTTGGAAGGGCTAGCTCGAAGGTGGAGAAGTCCATTACCCCTGATGGGAAAAGTACTGGCTCTTTGAAGCGGTCTGGGTTCCCTTTGAAGACATACTTGTTCTGAATAGTAGTGTTAGCCCCAGGAATATTCAAAAAGTCAAGAAACATCCTCCGAATAGGATTTGCTGGTTTTCCACGAACTTTCTCAAGGTTTTCCAGAAGAATTTTCCTCAAGGAGAGCTGACTATCACTTTCATCATATTGGGTCTCACCTTTTATGAAATACTGGGCCAGAGACAAACTGTAAGGATGGAGACGGACCCCTTCATTTCGCTTTTCCTGAACTGTTCCCTTAGCTTTTCTGTCATCATGAGGGTGCGATTTGTATCCCAGGCCGTATCGGGTGGTTTGTTCCTTTACATTGATGACAGCATTGCGACCCAGAAGTCTTTTACCCAGTCCAAGCCCCGGAAGATAACCCATCTTTCTCATCATTCGCATGGCAGGAGGTATTTTATCAGAAGTAGTAGTGAGGTCCGTGCAACACACTTTCACTTTAGAGGAGGCTACGGAGAATCTGGTCAAGGTAAGCCCTTCGTCATCATGTTTGATCTCCAGTATCGGGATACCTCCTGTGCTGGTTCCTTCCATGGTGACACTGTCTCCATAGATAGTAGTGATAGTCCCATCACTTGACTGAAACTTGACGCATTGGTGCAAAGTAGAGGCTACCCCATTTATCTGACGGATCCAGGGTCATCCCAGCAAAGCGGTGAATGAAATGGGGATGTCAATCACTTGGAAGTCTACATCCATGACCTTTTTTCCGAACCACAATTTTAGAGTTGCAATCCCCAAAACTAACCGAGCAGTGGAATCGTAGGCCTTAATAGTTTGACTGGAAGGCTTCAAGTCTGTAGGCTTCAAATCCAACAAATACATCATTTTTGCTGGCATGACATTCATTGGAGACCCTCTATTGACTAATACCCTTGGTAACCGGCGTTCTTCCAACTGGACTGTGATGTAAAGGGGCTCATTATGACTGGCTCCATACTTCGGCAAGTCCATGTTAGTGAAAGTGATGATGTTTCCATAGTGGATACTTCCAATCATTTGGACGACCTCATCTGGGGTGACATCTATGGGCACCATAGTCTTGGCCAAACTTTTTTCTAGCTTCAACTTGTGAGGGTATGAGGAGGTTAACAAGGACCACAGGGAAATATTGGCTTGAATGCATTTTAACTGAGTCAACACCGGGTCTTCCTTCTCGGAGTCTGGCTTTTCTGCTTCTGGCTTATAAGGTCTTTTGTCTGTCTTCGGTTCGGAGTTGACATTTCTTTTGTCACCTTTAGGCTATTCCACACTCATCTACCCAGACCGATTCATCACATAGACGTTAGACTTCTCCGAGTCATTAGTCCTATCGAAAGATTCCTTCGGTTCTTTCAGGGTTAAAGGCGGGCTTTTGCTGGCATATGGCCAACTCTGCTGATTAATTTGATTTACAGCACCACCGGAGGTATAGGCAGCTTCCCGAATCTGATCCCAGGTTACAGGCTTCCTGGCTTTTTCTGAATTCTGACTTCCCCATTGGCTTAGCAACTGGCTGATTTCAGTTTCTTCTTCCTCACTCAAAGCCTTGACAGTTTCATTCAGGCTTTTCAGGGTTAACATGCAACAGGAATTATCGTTCCCAGGGTTTGGAGATTTGTTAGTGGCTTCCTCATCTCGCCATAGCAAATTTTTCAACAAAGCAGGGTCACATTCCTCATCACTGTCAAGCATGTCCCTTCTTTCCCTCGGGGTCAATCTTCTGACGGCATCTTTGACATTGGCCAAGCACTTCCTGAAGTGGGAGATTCCATCATCGATAAGGGTTTTTGTGGGATCAAACCTTGTGGCAGGTTTCTGGTCCTTACGATAGGATTTTCTGGGCTAACCATTCTTCTACCGTTCCTTCCGGCATTTCAACTGTGTCTTCCTCAGTACCACTATAAGAACTTCCCTCAAAACTTTCGTCCTGACTCTGATGACCAATAGTGGCAAAAAAAGGTCGGGATACTTGGCGCCATATAAGGGGTATTCTGGACTCTTCCTCTGACGTAGGGATTACCAAGAAAATGTCATTGTCGTCATAAGATAGGAAGGGGACCGGGGTCGCTTCAAACTTTAAGACCCTTTCTAGGGCTTCCATATATTCTTTCCCGGACAAAGTCTCAGGGGTGGCCCTTAACACCGCAATAGAGTCCACTCTTCCTGATGGAGGTTCAATCTCAATGATGCTTACGTGTTCTAGATCAGCGAGTGGAGCCCACTTCCCTTTTTCAGCTAAAGCTTCGATCAAGTTTCTCCATTCACCAACCAGGTCTTTATAGGGAGTATTGAATTCTAAGATGTGTAATTCATACCCTGCCTCATCTGAGCTAGCATCCATTTTCTTTTTTGAGCCCTTGCAAAGGTAACAGTCACACTTTGAGGTAACTCATTCTTCATTCCCAGGCCTGTGATTTTCTACCCTATCTGGTCCTCCGGGTTTCACTTCCCTTGGCTCCATGCTCATTCCTTCTACCGAGCTGTCATCATCACTGTAAATCCATCTAGTCCTATTCTCATTTTCGACTGACTCTTCACTGTCACTGTCTGGAAGAGAGGCAAATTCACAAGCGTTGACAAAGTTGGAAAGGTCAAGTTGATATTGGAGTTTTGGGATCAGAGGATATGGTCTGTACTGGGGAGAAGGGATGAATCCCCTGGGATAATGAGGAGTCTGAGTGACTGGGGTGGCCGTGGCATTTGTTCTTTGTTGGTAGGGAACGAAGCTGGTCTTATCTGAGGAGGCGAGGGTGTTGGAGACCTGATGGCCTGGGATGTTGGAAAGGACTGAAAAGGGGTAGTCCTTGGTAAGGGATCATATGTGGATGGAGGAGGGCATTGGTTATAGGATGGAGGAGCTGAAATTGCTGCTTCTGGAGTCTCATCTTCTACCATGACCAAGGAACCATTGGCTTCGACCACTATCCGAACCCCATGACGACGGAGCGCATCGATAAGCATGGCTTGCTGTTCCTCATGGACCTTACTACTGTTTTCCAAGGCTAAGGCTAGCTCTTCCTCCCTAGTCATCAGGTTACCCAAAACACTGTTGTTTTCTGTTAATTCTGCCATTCTGACTCTCTGGGCTGACAAGACTAACGATTCTGGCGAGCTATCTGAGAATTCTGCACTGACAAGCCGCTGACCCGGTATTCTCACCCACTTCTTTCTCGCTGCGGGAAAGGGATAGGCAAAGTTTAGACTCTGGGGTAGGTGTTTAGGCTGAAGGCTCAAGTAATATGCAAATTAAGAATCTTCCAGTTTACTTAAAACAGTGTCTTTCATTTATTTCTATTTGGTTGGAAAATGGGTTGCCCTTCTTTTTCGCAACTACTCTAGATCCTGGATCAGTGGGTTCGGTCACTACGTCTATAAGCCCCTCGTTTTCCACCTGTATTTCGACCTCCCAGGGTGGACAGCCCCGGGCGAGGGTCCTATAGGGCAAGCGGATCCCACCGACCGAGGGAGAAGAACGCTCCTAGGGTCTAGTGGATCATAGGAACTTTTAACGCACGAGCGATGCGGATTATAGTCAAGGCAATGCTGGGAAAGTCACGTCTTTCAGCCTCAACTAAATTTCGGCAGAGTTTCGTTTACATGATAGACGTTTTGACTTTGGCATTGTCCAAGAAAATAATAGGCATGGGTCGGATGATAAAATTCGAATGACACGGCGTCACATTGAGCGTCGTTGCATACTTCGCGCGAGTCAAAGTCAAAGTTTATGCCGGTTCAAGATCTTGCCAATTTTTCCTTGGTGGAGTTTCGATAGAGTTTCGCCTGCGCGAAAGATCTTGATTTTTTTGGCACGGACTCGGGCTTGACTCTTACGTATCCCGTGCGGGTCAAAGTCGAAGTCAATGCCGGAGTCAAGGTTCTGCCAATTTTCCTTGGCGGAATTTCGGCAGAGATTCGCTTGCACGAAGGATCTTGACTTTAGACATGGGCTAGGGTTTGACCTTTACGGGGTTATACAATGAGGCTATATGACACGGTCTAGACCAAAAAGTCATGTTTTTAAAATGTGTGACACGGACTAGTGCATTGGTCGACACTGGCTGCCATGGGGAGTTTGGGATGATTCCGTGCGCGCCCGGGAGCGTCGTAACACTGTCCGTGACTGCAGCTGAACAACCATCCCGGGTTAAAAGGACGTGCGTGCAAAGTGTACATGATATATATAGTGCGCGTAGTGTGCGGCTTCCTAAAAATATTCCTTTTTGAGTAAAAACAGAGATTTTCAGAAATGTGTTTTAAAGGAATGTTTTTCGAGACGGGGAAAAATGCAGCATGTAAGCACGTAAATTTTCTGGAGCCCGGTCACTCTTCGAACTAAATTGCCCCAAGTTGTCAAAGCTGCCAGATTAACCTCAGAAAGTGTCCTGGTGGAACTGCCAAAAGAGGCCGCCCGGCTATGATCCAGGCAGATCAAGCCGTTCGGCTAGATCTAGCAGCTTTCCAGGTTCCAAATTTTTTCATTTCCAGGCTGCTTCCCGAACGTTTTAGGCACCTTTAAGCTTCAGAATGCTCCCTGTTTATCACTTCAGAGTATACACAACCTCAAGAAGAATGCAAAGGATGCATAAAAAAGAAAGAAAAAAACGCGTAAGCACAAAAAATGGATCCGCGGCGGAAGGCTAACCCTCCTAAATGTTTCCAACGCTTCTTATGAAAAAAGAAGTTTGGAAACATTTACATCTCCCCAGCGGAGTCGCCAAACTGTGAATGTGGGCCCAAATCGCGGATTGTGAACTGCTTCTTTATAGGGTCACCGCTTTACCTCAGTTTGAAGACATCCGGTTTATTGAAAAACGGAGTCGCCATGCCATTTTGATTTCCTCAAAACTTTGAAAAAAAAGGAATAGGGTCCGGATGTTAAGTTACTCCTTGGGAAGAACGTTTGGCGTTCACCCAAGGAGCCTTGCCAAAGGCAAGTCTTCCTAGATTCGATTTTTGTGCTTACGTTTGTGCTCTCGTGTGTGTGTGTATGTTTTGAAAAAAGGGGGAATGTGCCAAGTTATCTTCCGTACGTATAAACCATTTGAGTTGGTTATCGCTCGGGATTCCTTGGATTTAATGTGTTCGGGATTTTGATCCCGTGCTCATCTTGGACTTATGATCATCATTAAGTGACATTTTTCACCCTCCCATTGGGATAATCAACCATATTAGGCTTGAGAGCCTTAGTGTATTTTAAACCAATATTCTTCGGGGCAAAGTCTTTATGTGATCGAGAGAGAGGGACACCTTTTTTTATAGTCCAAGAATGAGACTCTTTAGAAAGGAAGAGTCTTTGCCCATCAATCCTACATCTTGAGACGATTTGAGCTTAGTAAGGACATTTATGCTCGTCTCAAGTGATGATCGGAGATGTAGGGGCCAAGGTTCGTCCACTTCTAAAGGGACTTCGACTATGGCATCTTTAGTGGAGGAAACGATGTAAAGATGAGACCTTTACACCGATCCACTCCACGTGATGCTTCAAGTACCAAAGGGACTAAGGGAAGGGGTATAAAGATTGGATCTTTATACTCATCCTATGTCTTTCGTGCCTTAATAAGGTCACTAGACAATCCTTGGAAAGTGATCCAACCATGAGGGACATGGGGGAGTTGCATTGGAAAGTAAAGATTGCATTTTTATGAAAATAAGTGTAATAAACACTATGAGAACTAAAGCTATGAATGTAAAGGGAATACCTTTGAGGCTTTCCTATGTCCTTTAAGAACCTTATAAGGTGGACAATCCTTGGAAGCAAGGTCAAGGGAAGGGGATGACATTATAATAGTAAAGATGGCATTTTTATGTAGTAAAAGGGAGATATTTCACATCATCATGTGATGAATTCTCCCTAGAACAATCCACTTGTGGACCCTTGTTCATCCTTGGGATGGATTCTCCATGAATCATATGTGTTAGGGGAAAGGGGGGATATGATATCTACATGATAAAGATTGGATTTTTATGACAATATATCACATTTAATGACAAGAAATAGCAAAGCAAATAGCAAATAAACAATATGACAATATAATAAGGATATTTCAAGGAGAAAGGAAGGAGAGATTACCAATGATGGTTTTTCTCTATCTCCCTTGGGGGTTTCCTAATGTAGGAGTGGTTTTGGATGGATTTTATGGAGGAGGGAGGTGATTTTTGGAAGTTTTTGATTTCTGTATTTCGAGTATTCAATTTGGCTGAGTAACAGTGCTCCCAAAATCCTTTAAAAATGGCTAGAGGAGGCCTCTATTTATAGGCTGATTTGTGCTTCCTAATGAAGTCGTGCGGCATTAACCTCTGGCTAATGAAGCCGTGCGGCATTATCCCTTGGTGACTCAGCCTGCTTCTAGATCCATGCAAGGTGGCGCCTAGAAACTCCTTTCCATCGAGGGACTGCTTGGAATTTTAATTCCTAGCAAGTCCTTCCTCCCTTGGAAGGTTTGGAAAGTTTCAGAATTGCCCCTAAACTTTAGGAAAGTTCGGGGAATTGCCGGGAAACTTAACCGGAAGGCATGAGCCAGATTTGGGTACTTACAGTTCCTCCTCCCGAAAAGAAAAAGAGGCACTATGACAAACTTGAAGGAATCACTCAAGAAGAACTCTTCGATGTGCTTATAAAGAATGAAAAAATCAAACCAAGGGAAGGTGGTCCTCCTAGGAATATGGGTCCTAATCATGCTCATCACTTATTCTTCAAGTACCACAACTTCACCGGCCACGACACCAACACTTGCCACCACTTGAAGGACATCATCCAAGACCTCTTTGACAATGGAGGGTTAGAACGTCCCAACGTCATCACCAATCCTCTCTCTCATAATACATGAAGAAGATGAAGCTCCAAGAAGAAATCTACACTTATCATTTTGGGGCTACAACTATCCTCTCCCTCTCTCCTTTGATGGAAGTAGATTAGGTTTTAAATTTTCAAGTATGAACTCGAAGAGTCGTTCTGTCTTTCTAGTACTTCTCACCTCCTCTAGTTTGTGTCATCTAAACTTTTGAGTGTGTTTTTAATTTCTCCGTTAATCAAAGTCGTTTTCTTTTCCTAAACACTTTCCCTAAGGTTGTTCTACCTCGTGAGTATCATTTAATTCATGCAAAATAATGGACCCTTCATTCCCTAAATTATCGCAAAAAAAAATAATAATATAAACTTCTAAACGAGTTTAAGAAAAAAGTTACCATTAGAAGGCTTAAGGGCTAAACATTACCCCTACTGAAAGTCAAAGGTCAACAAGCGAAGAAAGCTAAAGGTGTTGTTGTCAACCTTCATTCCAAGAAGAGTGAGGCTACTCAATTCAAAGCTTTGAGAGTAAAAAAAAAATAAAACTCTAAAGCTTTCATCACCCCACAACAAAGGTGAAACTTCAAATGCGTGAAGGACTCTCCCACAAAAAAGAGGAGTCAAGTGATACCAACAAAAGAAATGAAGATTACTCAACATCCTCTTACAAAAAGTGAATAAGGCTTTCAGTATCAAGAAAAATGTTTACCCTTAAGTCATACTAATAGTTGGCTTCCTTCTCAAACTTATTTAAAAATTTCTAGATGACGCACGGTTCATTAAAAGGTAGAACAACTTTTCTAGATCTTTGAGTCAACTAGCGTTTCTTGTTGAGTCTAAGAGACTTCCTGTTAGCCACTCTCATACACACTTTTGAAATCCAAGCATCAAAACTGGGGCTTCCTAACCTTTCCTCTCCCAGTCAATCTCCACTTCAACTCTTCAAAATAATCAAATCTGCATTAGGAGCTTTCCTCTTTGCTTCTCGCTCTCATCATTAGAGAATACACTTCTCCAAAGAGTCAATGCTTGGATCACCTTCCAAAGAATAGAGTCTGTCTCTCCTCAGCTAACTTGAGATCTCATTTCTCTCTCCTCAACAAGATTTTCTCCACTGAGTTCTCTTCGAGTTTACATACTATTTTCAAAAAAAAAAAGACAAAAAAGACGCAAAAGAGATGCCCGCTAGATTGAAAACCCGAAAGGACGGTTTAGGCAAAAACCAGGGTGTGTCACTTAAAAAAAATCAAGGACAAAGGGGGACTATTCCTCAACCTTCTTCATGGAACATAATTTGATCATCTTCAAATCAAATTAACAAGGAGAGCCTTCTTCGATCATCTTCAAATCAAGAGAGCAGCCTCACAAGCCTGTTCACAAAGTCATCAACCACATTCAAGCAACTTGGGGCTTGAGAAGAGACTTGGACATAAAGCCATTACGACAGTCGACAGTTTGTAGTCGTTTACCTCCTAGAGATACGATTCAAGGGAGAATTAAGAATGAAGATTCGCAACAGGCCTAGATGTGTTCACACAAGGTTACTCATCGAAATTCTACAACAATGAAGAAACAGTACGGTAATCTCGCACGAGACAACCTCGCTAACTAGCAACAGATTCTGCACAAACCTGATTTGGTCCCAACTTGTCAAACAAAAGTTCACTCATATAGTTCACCCATCTCAAATATAAATCCATACAAATGTCTCTACATGTCCATATACCATATACTCATGCATAAACTCACCACCAAAATGACTAACCGGGCATTTATACGAACAGACGTGGGCACCACCACATAAGTCCAATTAAACAACTAAAATCTAAAAAATCTATTTGGAATCTTTATGCACTAACAGGTATAGAAAGGTAAGAATCATTCGGGTCCATCCGAGACCAGCATGCATATATCCTTGCATTATAGGATTCGATAGAACCTCCACCTCAACCAAAAACTTTAAAGTCTGTGACTGCAGAAACAACAACAAATTCCATGACCTTGGCAACAACAGCGACACTTGTGACCTCAAGTGGAGCCTCAACAAAGTCTGCGACCTTACCAAACTTCAAAGTCCATGGCCTCGGCAACATCAACAAAGTCTATGACCTCAGCAATGTTAAAGTCCGTGACCTCGGCAACAACAGCAACGTTAGTAACCTCGGGCGGCGCATCATAAAAAATGGATATTTTCAGAATTGGGTCAAGTCCTTAATTCATCAGTACGATCTTACCTTTTTCAAATGCAATTTTAAAAATGATTTTCAAAATACCTAAAGCAACCTTTTAAATGTTTTGGAGTCGAATTACGTTTTGGTCTGATTCTCCGATAGAGATACGTAGGCAACCATGTGGCACGACCATCCCAATATTCAGAATGATGTCTTTTCTATCGACGACATGACTTCTTCCATAAGTTTTATCGCCAAGGGGCTCTGTAGACACCCCATTCTGAACCAATAATTATATGATTACACAACTCTTCGTCTCTCTTTTGTGTTTTGATGAAAGCATATTAGTTTCATCATGTTTCGTTAAGTTTCTAACTAACCTTGTTAGTTTTGGATCTAACTGACTAACGGAATAACCGAAGAGGACAGAATAGTCAATTGACCAGTTGTCCCATGCGGGACATACTTATCTCGCGCGAGACATCTCCTCTGCGGAATGTGCAAATTCACTTCCCTTGTCAATTTCAACCTCTTCTCTTGATAAACTCTAATCCAATCTAGGTCTCTACTGATTGTAGAGTTCTGGAACCTTCTTTAGGAGATATCCTAAATCCCTTGAGTCTCCTAATCTTGGTGATCAAGTAAATCAACCCCTATAAATACTAGATGACTTTCAGTATTTCGTAGCACACATAATTTGCTGGTTTTTCTTCTTGAAAGACTCCTACAAATCACTCTAAAACAACACCCAAATTTGTCCATCAACCTTGTTGATCAACGAATATTAAGATTCAAGCCTAGAATCAAGGTGGAACTCCGTCTGAATCATTTCTCGACCGTTGAAGGAGGAGGAGGAGACAATAGAACCACGTTCTAAACCAAATACTCCCTAAATTCATTTTTTATCATCTTCCTACGAAGATCTCGAACCTCTGTCGAGGTTATTCATTATAATCACTCAAGAACACAAGGTAAACTCCTATACTTTCATATTCTTCTTCTCAATCCCTCTAATTGCTTTTAGATTAGTGTAATCCCATCAAAAGGGTTAGCCTAGAGTCCCTTCAATCCATGGAGGGGATCTCGAAGCATACAACCCGACATTCCTAATTAAGAAATTAATTAGGGTTTCCTTGTTCTTATTTAATTATTATATTATTTTGGTTGATAATACTCAATTGGCAAGACCAATCTTCGGATTGGGTGAAATAGGTGCTCCACGACCTTATCCCATAAATTAACCCCTAAACCTTCGAAGCTCTTTAAATCATCAAAAATGTTTTTCTTATTGTTTTCCTAAATATATAATAAGTGGAGACTCTGTGTTCATTAAAATCGCATCGCTACACCATTAAAGTCAACACCGTGCATAGAGGTCCTCGAACTCCCTTGATGGACCATGACAATTGAATATCAGAACAAAATTTTGAAACATATGAAACTATAGTTCCCAAGACCAGAGAAGAATGGATTGATGAAGACAGAATATGTGTAGCTCTTGATAAAAAGGCTATGCATATTTTAACTTGCGGTCTGGATGATAGGATGTACAAGCAAGTGCAAAATTATGAAATTGCCCAGCAAGTGTGGCAAAGTATCCTGAGATACTCTAAAGAAGATCAAGTGGCTAAGGACAACCGGTTGTAAAAGATTGCAGATGAATTTGAATCTTTCAAGAGGAACCCAACCGAGTCCCTTAGAAAAAACTAAGGCCGATTCTGCGAGGTAAGTAATTCTTGTGCATCTCTTTGTAGGATTTATACTATAAAAGACCTGAACATGCGTTTTCTTGATTTTCTTACAGACTTATGGCATGTACAAGTAGCTATTTTAAAAGAATGCAGAGACTTGAATAAGACATACATTCAGAATATTGTGTCTACTTTATTTCATTATGAGGAAGACTTTAGTACATTTGGAGGAGTTCAAAAACAATTTAAAAATCTCTCTCTGCCGGCTCAAACTGAGATCTTCCCAGGCTCTTCTTTGTTCAATAACTTTTCTGCTAACAATTCTCCTTCTACCTCTCAACCTCAATCGTTCTAAACCAATCCACTCATGATAAGCCTACTGAAGAGGATGAATTTTTTGCCTTTGCTAGAAACTATAGATGATTTAAAAACTTTAAGAAATCACAGCAACATGGCAACAAAACCATCCATTCCAAGCCCTCCTCTTCATTTCAAAGATCTAGAAATTACCAAAAGCCTGGTCAATCCTCAACAGACGACAAAAATGTCCAAGATCAGTTTGTTTGATACAACTATAGAAAGCCCGATCATTTTGCTTCTAAGTTCCCTCTACCTAAATAAGAATTTTCGAGGAAGAAACCATTTAGAAAGAACCCCAGATTCAAGAGCCTAGTTGCTGAAGAAGGAACAGAAAAGGCAATGCCCATTTGGTTTAAAATAGACTCTGAGGATGAGAATGTTGATTCTGATGAGGAAACTGATGTTAGCTTCGTTGTACTTGATGGAACTGAATCCTGGCCTAACTCTTTGCAAATACCACGCTTTAGAAACTCCCCTGACCAGTCGAGCACCTACAATGACACTGCCACTCCTATGAGATCCCCTCTGTCATATTATGATGAACCTATACCAAGAGTTGATATTCCTTTCAACTTCCAAATTTAAAGTATAGGAGGATCCCTCTATGGTTATATAACTCTTCCCCAAATCTCAAGCCCTTGATTCTACCCACACACTTGACCTACAAAACATAAACATAACTAATAGCCTACAAATCCCAGCCTATGTTTGAACATCGACCGATCCAATTTCAAAAGACCTTAGTCGATCTGAACTCACAACCGATTTCCTCTCTACCCAATTTTGATCCAAATTTTGAACCTACACCCTCAACTTTTCAACCTTCTATTGATTCTATGCATAAATTTTCTAAGTCTGAAATGGCAGAGGTGATGAATGAATTATTTGCTAACTTTGAAAAGTTGAATGGTGTTCATAAAGTCAAGACTACTATTTTAAGAGAATCTCTACCGAGAATGATTCGTTGATATCTGAAGTCAAACATTTGAAAAGACATAATATTGAATCTAATTAGTTAAGAGAAGAAAATCAAGCTCTCAAAGACAAACTCAATGTCTGTCTTGGTCAAATTGGTGATTTGGTGTCAAGAAATAATTCTCTAACAAAGATTACTAATTCTTACTCCAAATCCAAAGTTGCTTTTGTGACAATCCTACAAGACCAAATGTCTTGTAATGACCAATCTTGTTTAAGATTGAACTCTGGTAACACTACAAATCCATTCATGAAGTCTATGACTGAGAAGTTGATGGACAATTTTGATGATAGTCCACCTAACCTGCTGAAGAAAAGTGTCACTCGTACTTTTGGTGATATTCCTCTTACCTATCCTAAGGGAAAGGACCAGAACAAGGTTAATAAGGTTGACAAGAACAAATCTAAATTGACTAAGGTAGCTGATCATATGTTAGGACCATATATTCCCCTTGGTGATAACGACAGCAAAGCTAGTATTCTCAATGTTGACCAAGTTGTAATCGGTAGACAAGCAACCGGTAAGACATTGTCACCGATTCGGGTATTGCCACCGGTCAAGCTATTGCCACCGGTAAGGCTGCAGCCTCCAAAAATGTGCAACATGTCAGTACAAGAAACACCAACACCTTTATGGCTAATTTTTTTGTTCTTGCTCAAACTTTAAAATCTTCTGAAGTATTGGTAAAAGTGGATAATGACTTGCCTACCTCTCAGACTGACTTAATCAAATGTATAAATTGTGGGGATTATGGTCACAAGTCTTATTCGCCTCTTGAATCACCTATCTGGACCCACTGAGTCTCAAACCTTAAGTGGTGGCCAAGTATGTATAGCTGCCAAAGAGGAACTAATTCTTTGGACCCAAAAGAATAAGGGAGACCATAAGCTTAATGTCTTACTTCAAGTTTGCTTAATGGACTCAACCGATGCAAGTAGGGATTTATGGATCTTGGATAGTGGATGCTCAAGGCATATGATTGGTCATGCCGATCACCTTATATATATAGAAGAAGCATCAGGCCCTCCGGTAGTTTTCGGTTATAATTCTAAGGGTAAAATTGTATGGATCCATCATTAGAGGCACAATCACTGTGCATAAGATCTCTTTGGAGGATGGTCTAAAATATAACCTTCTTTCTATTTCACAATTTTGTGACAAAGGTATGCAATGTTTATTTACTACTTCCAGTTGTTAAGTGAAAAAGATGTTACCGGTGAAACTCTCCTTATTTGACAAAAAAACATACATGCAATTTATTTAAATGCAATTTATAGTGTTACTAATCTTTGTTTTGTAGGAAAGAACATCAGTGAGAATTCATGGCTATGGCACATGAGACTCAGTCACTTGAATTTCAAATATCTATCCAAGCTTGCGAATGCAAATTTGGTAATTGGTCTGCCTCAAGTGTCAGTTGGCCCCACATCAACTGCCAGTTTAGGGGGAAGCAGATTGCCTTAGTTGTTGTGCATGACTATTTAAGTTATACATGGGTGGAAACCTTCATCTCCTAAGAAGATATATATGGAGTTGCCACAAAGCTATTTCGTACACTTCAAACCCAGAAGGAAAGTGACATCATCAATATGAGATCAGACAGCGGTACTGGATTAAAAAATAATGGAGTTGCTCAATACTGTGATGATCACGCAATTGATCACAATTTCTTAGTTGCTGGAACACCAAAACAAAATGGTGTTGTTGAGAGAAAGAACATAACCTTGATCGAAGCTGGCAAACCAATGATTTTGCAAACAATACTACCCAAGTACTTTAGGGCTGAAGCTATCAATACAATGTGTTTCACTCAGAACCGTTCACTGGTCAACAATTTTCACAACAAAACTCCTTATGATTTGTGGCGTGGCAGAATTCCCAATATCGGTTTCGTCAAGATTTTCGGCGGCAAAATGTTATGTTCTTTACAGCGGTAATGAATATCGAGGTAATTTTGTTGAGAAAGCCAATGAAGGTATCTTTGTTGGTTATGCCAAACACATTAAGGAATTTAGAGTTTTTTTATAAATGATTGCTAAAAATTATTGAATCTGTTCATGTTACTTTTGATGAATTTGATGTGTTAGAGTTAGATATACTAACGAATCTAGTGTTTTTGATACATGTTAATCCATCAACTCTAACTCTAATAAAAACACCTGAAATAATACAAATCAATCACCAACTAAGAATTTAGGCACTCCAGGTGAGGAAACCAATAGAGCCTCAGCCGATAACTCATTCTTTCCTCAATCAGTCACAAGAGAACCAAACTTTACTAACCCTTTTGCCGATACTCCTCAGTCAGATAAGCCCTCTACTGGTGTTCCTCAATCCTCACCTGAACCTGAACTAATTTCCATTATTCAAGCCATTTTACCTACACCTCAGCCTAAATCTGATCATCTGTCTAACTCAGCTGTTCCAAATTCTTCCATTCCTCAATCGGTCACACCTCCCTCAACCGGTTCAGACCCTCCTCTAGAAACCTTAGTCAAGAATAATTTAAACAAGATATTCCAAGGGAAGTAAGACCTACTCGAGTACATCCTATTGAAAATATAAATTGTGATGTTTTTGGGCTAGATTAACAAGAGGCCAACGAAGGAATATGGAAGCACAGCATAGTATGTTCTCCTCAGCCATGGTCTCTAACATAGAACCAAAGAAGACAGAAGATGCACTTGATGATCCCAGCTGGGTGGAAGCTATGCAAAAATAACTTAATCAGTTCGACCGATTTAAAGTTTGGGAACTAGTGCCTCGTCTCAAAAATCAGACGGTGATAGGAATGAAATGGGTATTTAGAAATAAATTGAATGAGTCTAGAAACATAATGAGGAACATAGCAAGAATTGTTGCCAAAGGTTACAGACAAAAAAAAGTAATTGATTATGAATAGACTTTTGCTCCGGTTGCTAGATTAGAAGTTTTAAGATTATTCCTTGCCTATGTTGCCTACAAAGAGTTCAAACTGTATCAAATAGATGTGAAAAGTATCTTTCTAAACATTCAAGATCTTGTATATGTTGACCAACCTCCAGAATTTGAAAACTTCAAAAAGCCTGATCATGTCTATCACTTAAATAAAGATTTGTATGCCTCAAGCAAGCCTCAAGAGCATGTTATAAAAATCTCACCAAATTCCTAATTAGAGAGAAGTTTGAAAGAGTTAAAATTGATAAAACCTTATTTATTGCTAAGAACAATGGTCATTCATTGTTAGTTCAAATATATGTAGATGATATTATATTTGGTTCTACTAATGAAAACTTATGCAAAACAAGTTCGAGATGAGCATGATGGGAGAATTGACATTCTTTATTAGACTTCAAGTCAAACAAAGTCAAGAAACAATCTTCATCAACCAAGCTAAATATATAAATGATCTTATCAAGAAATTTGGCCTTGATTCTGCTCATCCTCAAAGCACTCCTATGGCTACTAATGTTCATCTTAACAAAGATGAGTCTGTTAATAAAGTAGATATGACACTCTATCGAGGTATGATAGAAACTCTACTTTAGTTGATTGCTAGTAGAACATATATCATGTTTGTTGTTTTTGTATGTGCTAGGTTTCAAGCCGATCCAAGAGAATCACAGCTTCAAGTTGTTAAAAGGGTCATAAGATATCTTTTGGGAACTTTTCAATTAGGTTTATGGTACCCAAGATATTCATCTTTTACTCTAATTGGTTATTCAGATGCTAATTTTGCAGCTTGTAGGGTCACAAGGAAAAGTACAAGTGGTACATGACAATTTCTAGGCCACCGACTAGTCTCCTGGTTATGCAAGAAAAAGCTTCTATTTCCACTTCTACAACTGAGGTTGAGTACATAGATGTTGAAAGTATGGATGAAGCAACAACTAGTGGGCTATGAAATTCCAATTTAAGTTTGTCCCATTTATTGTGAAAACTCATCAACCATATTAGTCTCCAACAATCCTGTGATACATTCCAAGACGAATCAAATAGACATCAAATATCACTTCCTTAATGATCATGTTGAAAAAGGTAATGTTATTCTTCTAAAAGTTCATACTGACTACCAGTTAGCTGATATTCTTACAAAACCCTTTGAGATAAAACGCTTTGATTTCCTTAGAGGTGAACTGGGCATGATTGATATTCGTGGATAAAATAGTGCTAACCTTGTTACTTGTGTAATCTCAACCGATCAAAGGTGATATCTTAATTTTTCCCCTCAACCGATGACAGCTCTTCAACCGATCATTCCATCTGCAACTGGTCAAGAATTCTCAACCGGTTATAGGGTTAATCTATCAAGCTTCAACCGGCTACTTAAACTTGCAACCGATGGCAAATTGCGGTCGGATCAATCCATTTTAACCGGCTCATCTGACAACCATTGTCCTTTCAAGTCAAGTCAAGCCACAATTATAGGACATGCGTGTGTGCTTGTTTACCCACTTCGTGTCAAGGTATATCAAAATAAAATTTTGATTAAAAGGTAACCTTTGTATCACTCCTACTTATCAGTAAAAAGGTTATCTATTTGTTCATTACAATGTTCAAATTTTAAACTACTGCATACACATTCCCATTTTTATGCTACAATATTTACATTTATGTTTGGTTCGTGTACCACGATCTCCCTTGTTTAGTTAAAACTTTTGAACTTATTTTGTTTCTATCAATAAAATCCCCTTCCTATTCCTCTCCCTCCTTCTCCTTATTATAAAAGGAACGCTTAAACCCTTCCTCTAACTTTTTTTACTGCGTCTCTCTCTCTCTCTCTCTAAAACTCTCAAACTCTCTGCATCTCACTCCCTTAACGTTGGTGAAGAAGATTTCCAAGAGATTCATCCTCTTAAATCATATTCTCAAATTCTCACCTCTCTGGTAACAGTTAGATATTTGTTATGAACTAATCATCATATCATTATATTTATATTTGTTATGAACTAATCATCATTTCATTATATTTTTCAAGAATTTTTCTACCTTAAACTATTTGGTGTCTCCTTTATTTGTTGAGCGCAAATTCAATGGCTCCCAAACATCTTCCAAAGAAAGACATATATGCAGGTTACATTCTAAACTCCTTCCTTGAATCTGAGCATGGGAATCTTATTTAAGCTCTTCTTACCAGTGCTGGAGTGCTTTCATTTTTTTTGTCGGGAGCTTCTGAAGACATATTTTATCAGTGGGTGAATGAAATTTTTGATAATGATTCTATTTAGGATGCTACTAGACCTGGTGAATTCCTCACATTACCTCAACCGTTCTCGGTGTCCCCATTGTATTTTCCCAGCCTCCATCAGAGAAGTCTTCCCCAACCATAGCAATTCTAGACCCTCTTCTGTCAGCCTGGAGAATATGAAGATTGCTTGGCCCCAGATTTGAGGAGATGAACCTTTCGTGACCGGTGAAGTAAATAAAAAAGCTGTTTTTGATCCCTTGAACAATGCCCTGAATGATGTTGACCGATGTATTGTATGTCGATCAGGATCCTATCATTATATCAATATGATACAATTTCAAGCCATGTTTGTTACCATCTTGCAAAAGGAGTTTCACTAGTGCAAATTTATCTTTGATGTTATTGTTGTGGAATTCAAAAAGTATAGGAAGGAAAAACCTTTTGCTCGTGCCAACAAAGCCAAGCCTTGCCACTACTTACTCACCAGTAGAGTGCTTAGAAGAAACTCAGCCATTGTTGCTGCTTCCACCGATCAACCCAAATATCCTCAAACTTTGGTAAAATCTTTTGACAAGTCTGAATGGGGAAGGATTTTTTATCAATCGACTAAGGAGATTGAAAAATGCGTGGATACTGGTTCTACAAGTGATCTCTCATCGAAGTTGTATCGGTAGAGAAAAGAAACCAGTCAGACCAAAGGTCAAGAAATCGGTTGTGCTTGAGTCCTCTCGACCGGCTGAAGTTTCACTGGTTAAGAGGAAGGCAACCGATGAAGTAACTCCACCATTTGACCAAGCCTCTCCACCGGTTGACCCTCAATCGGTTAGACCAAGAAAGACTGCAAGAAAACAAGTTGCTCAACCAAACCCTAATCAACCTTATACCATTGCATCTCCAGTGCCTACACCAAAACCTAAATCCAAACCTCTCACAAAACCCCCTGCTCAAATTGCCCAAGAGAATGCTGAAGGAAGAAACAGATAGAATCAGACATTTCCAACTTTGTCCCCTTCATTCTAAAGAGACTCTTCTCCCACAATTTCCTATCTGATACAGCCGATGCCACTGCAATCGGTTATCCTTCAGAATCATTGGTCAAAAAATGTTGGCCGATTATAAGCCCAACCTTCCACATCTTCTACAATAATCATTGGGCTATCTACAATAAAGCCATCCCTTAAGCTAAGTGGGTCTTCCCTATTGATCATCTTCCTCTATTCCTACGATGGTTGCTTAAATTCCATGAGTTATCTAAACAGTCAGTCCCACCTAGTGATGTATCACACTATGTGGACTTTGACATTACCCATGAGGAGATATGGATTTACTTCAGGAAATATTGTCAACTCAATGAGTATGACTCTACTCTAGCCAAGCATGAAATGTTCAAGGTCTACAACCAATATTGTAACTTGCTTCCTAAGATATAGAATGCAATCTATCTTGCTCAAGATAAGTTGCCTCAAGATATGATGATTCATGCAGTGTGGACCGACTATGCTATGCTCTATAATGTCCAGTACACCCTACAGGAGTTTGATCCTTATCAGATGGGTAGACCTGAAAATGCAGATGATCTTCTTCCCTACTTTGACACTAAGCCTGTATCCCTTAGTCCTTATAGATATTAGTTGATCAGAAATATTATCGAACTTGTGGAAAATATGTTAGAAGTAGATAGAGAGCTCCAAGCTATAGTGAATATCAATCTTGCTGACTTCTTCTCTTCAGATTACTCTAACAAAAATAAGTGGACCTCAACAACTGATGAAGAGATTGATGAGCTCTTTAATGATAAGGATGTTGATGATGAGGATATTAGTGTAGCTAACTCTAGTTCTAGCTCAAGCTCAAGTTTTGATGATGGGAAGGATGATAGAATGGAAATGGTGAGATTTCAACCGATTATTGCTACACCGATTAAGGATTTGGGAGGAGGTATGATTGGTGTGACCGATGCAGCTATTGAAACATCAGGAGGATGCTCAACCAATTTCATTACACCAGCTAAGCCACCAGTCAAATATCCCTTAACAGATGCATCAGCTGAACCGGTTGAGATGAAGAAAACTCCAATTATTGCTGATGACATTAATCTTCAGGCTACTTTGGCAACCAGCTTATTTGACAGTGAAGTAGATCAATAAAGGACAACTACTGAAGAGTATGCTACTCAAGTAGCCATTGAAGCTAGCTTACTGGTTGCTCAGGGCAGTGCTCAAATCAAAGGGAAAGTCCATTCATTGAAGAAGTTGATCCTACTAATGATGAAGAGGGCATCAATATTTCTGATTTATTTGATGATTCAATTGAGTTTAAGGCTCCTAAACCATTTGACTACAATCCTAATGATCCAGCTCATCCCCCGCATGACTTTAACTTTTCTGTGGATCAGAAGGACCTCATGTCAATCAAGAACTATTACATTTCTAGAGCTTCCATTCCATGGTTACCAAATGGAATGTTCCTATTTGATCTTCATGAGAGGATTGCTAGCTCCAGCCATATCTAATCGATCCCAATGCCTCCATCCATATTCGATGCTCTTTAACTCAAAAGGAGGCCGGACGGACTTGAGACTTTAAAAGATGTTATTTAGATAACCGATAAAGTATCTCTTCCAATAGATACTCCTCCCTATCTTATAAAGACCAATGGTCCTGGTGAGACAATTTTACGATTTGTTGCTCCTAAGATTCTGAGACTTCTCAAGAGCCCTCCTCCACCTCCTAATGCTAAGGTCATTCTCAGTAAAGTTGATCAGCAACTTTTTTTGGAGTTTCCTATTAAAGAAAAGCAAAGGCTACCGGTCCAAGTAGTTCAAGCTGGCTCCATTCGCATTGTCGGCTATACTCCTCACAACCAATCTCTCTGACCGGTTCAATCCTCCCTCCGTACTTCAAATTTATCCATCAAATTACTATCGGTCAACGGCTGACTAATAAGGGTGTTGGAGATAAAAATTAAGGCATGGTCTTTTGAAGTTACCAAAATGGTAGGCTTTATGCCTCAGGTGCCAAGGATTTTCGTGAGAAATAGAAGAAGTGGTGCTATTGAGCATCATAGTAACATTTGCTTTGCCCATCAACTGATCATTCATTTAAGGCTAGCTGCTCTGATCAGGTTAAGGCAAAGAGCAATTCCTTTGTCACATATTGCTGTTGAGCTTGTGGTAAATGCTTTTGAAGAAGCAAAGGAGATAAAATGTGCTATTGAGATGAGCTTAGTAAACAATGGTAATTGCCTATTGAAGAGACTCATGTTAAGGAGGAGGATACTTCTATGGATGTAGCAGTTGACATTCCCCTGACCAATCAATCTCCTATAACCGGTCAAGCTCCTCTAACCGATCAAGCCTCCTTAACCGATCAAATCTCTCTTGCCGGTAAGCCTCTCAAGTCGATGATGCTTCAGTAATTATGTTTACCGGTTTTGTTCCTCCTTCTTCACCGATCATATCAGATGCTCCTTCAACTATTTCATTTCCCAACCCGACTCTGTGATTGGTCTACCATTCCACCGGTTGTTGGGCCGTCTTCTGCACCATCAGTTATGGCTACAGGTGGTGATGATGGAGGACTCGGATCCCCTTCTTCTAATGAAATTGATGCTGACCTTAGTCGTCCAATCATTATTAATGAATTTGTTGATTCACACACAGCCCTAGTTCATGACTTGGGTAAGTGCAAACAGGAGGAGGAAAGAATAATGTCAAGAGTAGAAGTTGGTTTTGCCAAATGTTTGGGAAATTTTGTTGCTAAATTGAATGAGTGAATGTACGCTCGCCGAAAAATAAATGAGAGTCGCCACGCCGCTTTAAAGGAAACTTTGAAAACCTTTTTGAAAAGAGAAAATGGGTTCGGGGGGTCAGATTAGGTGTTGGGAAGAACCGAGAGTTCACCCAACACGCCTCGTAAACGAGTCTTTCTAACATTCAACATCCAAAATCATTCATAAGTGTGTACAATTGTGTGAGACAAAATATGTGATAAAATGCATATTAATGCTTTGCTTTATTGATGAAAATGAAAGAATTACATCTTGTGAACCTCTTGGTACGGGGGGCCACATCCCAATTACAATGAGGTTGGACGGATTACAACTGAAACAGACCAGCTGCAGTGTGGCTTAGTATGTCGCACGACTCAGAACCAGTGATGGCCAGTTGTGTCGCGTGACATACCTTGCCATTTGCAGAGTTTTACAACTGAATTGATTACAGAAACAATGAACAGTAACAACAAGGTTAACTGAGATGTAAAACAAGTTGCCACGATCTCAAAGAGATCAGATCCTAGATGAGTGTGGATATGGAACGATCCACACTCACCTTAACATTCAAACCACAAACATGTTATTAATAACCAAAGGCATGTATCATTACAAAAAAATGGATATACAATCAGAACACTTAGATATCAAGACATGACACATTCAATCAGGTTAGAGCCCAAACTGCAGATCAAGCATGACTATCAAGAGAAATGATGAAAGTAGAGAGAGAATGAGAATTTAGACGTTACCCTTGTAGTCCATGATCCTTATACCAAGTTAGGTATAAGGAGCTTCAATTGAGCTTCAGAGAGAGAGAGAGAGAGTTCGAGCTCAGAAAGGGTAGCTGTGAAGCTTCAAGGCTATACGTGAGTGTGTTGAATTGGTATATGAGAGAGACACCGGCGACAGACGAGATAAACGGTGGCGGTGAACGGGTTTAGGGTCTGGAAACAAGTAATACGGCGTCGACGAATTTAGGTATCAATTGAAGTGAGAGAAAACGGTTATCACCGTCGTCGTCGGAGAGAGAGAGAGAACGGTGAGGAAGGGCGTTTTGAGGTAGAGAGAGATAGAATGGTGAGGATGGGGATTGAGGAAGAATTGGTTCGTCATTTTTGGGGAGAGCGGAGAGAACTGGTGGAAGCGATCAGCCGGTGAATGGGTTTAGAGATGATGGAGAATGGTGAGGAAGAGGATGATTTCGAGTAGAGAGAAAGGGAGAGAGGTCGTGAGGAGGCAATTAGAGAGAGGGAACTAGTGAGGACGCCATTAGATATTAGAGAGATAAAGCTCTGGAAACCGTTTAGATATAGAGAGGCTGAAAGCGTCTAGAGTGAGAGAGAGAGTGAGCCTTTTTTTTCTTTTGTCAAAATGAGAAAGTTTTTTATTTAAAGCTGACTGGGAATTGGCTTGTGGTGTCGCACGAGCCACAAAGCCATAACCGCTTATTTTCTAGAAACATGCCAGGTGGCGGTTGTGGACCCTTCCTAAGTTAATTCCCAACAGGTCCAAACTGAGTAATTCCCTATAGGTCCTTTCTTAGCGAGAAACTTATAAAAAGCTCCTGAAAGTCTCGAAATGGACCAGAAATTTACCGAAATGCTCCCTAGCTCCCTTTTATTGAGTAAAAGGCACTTTTATTGGGTTGCGAGTTGGATTGGGATACTCACAGAGCCCCTCGGCAACATCACTTATGGAAGAAGTGAGGTTGTCGATAAGAAGGATCCCAATCTTGACAAGCGAAAGATGGGAAAGATGGACCAGAATGGTCGAATGGTTGCGTGCTGGGGATATGGCAAATGATTGATGTGATTGGATGGTTGGACCTCTCGAGAAAGGATTCCTATGTATCCCTAGGAGGGAATCAAGCCAGATCGTAGTTCGAAGGCAAAAGAGGTGTAGGAACAAGCCTAAAGAGGTATAGGAACAAGCCTAAAGAGTTATAGGAACAAGCCTAAAGGGGTATAGGAACAAGCCTAAAGGGGTATAGGAACAAGCCTAAAGGGGTATAGGAACAAGCCTAAAGAGGTATAGGAACAAGCCTAAAGGGGTATAGGAACAAACCTAAAGGGTTATAGGAACAAGCCTAAAAAGGTATAGGAACAAGCCTAAAGAGGTATAGGAACAAGCCTAACGAGGTATAGGAACAAGCCTAAAGCGGATGATCGAGATTAACTCAAAAGTATCGCGAGATGAACTCCAAGACTTTTCTGAGAAAGCAAACATAAGACAAGATGATTTGCAGTTGAAATGAGATATACTTTCATACCTGTGTTGTGCTTACCTGCAAGGGTTGTGCACACGAAGATCACTAGAGTGATTGGCTAACTTTGGAAACATTTTTCGGGTAGAACATGAACTTTGCTGTTGATATTACCGTTGCAAGATGGACTTTGCTGATGATTTACCGTTGCAAGACGGGCTCTGTTGATGATTTGCTGTTGCAAGATGGGCCTTCGATGATGATTTGCCGTTGCCAGACGGACCTTTGATGAGGATTTGCCATTGCCAGACGGACCTTTGATGATGATTTGCCGTTTCCAGACGGACCTTTGATGATGATTTGTCGTTGCCAGACGGACCTTTGATGATGATTTGCCATTGCTAGACGGACCTTTGACGATGATTTGCCGTACGGAATAGGCTTTGATGTCGTTGAGACTGATGAGCATTGCTTGGAGACTGAGGTAGCTAAGGCTCTTTTAGACGATGTTGATGAGTCTGAAGATGATGAAGGCAGAACGTGCCACCTGCGGGATTTGAAATCTTTGTCCAGATTTTGATTTGAGGAGCAATACCCATGATCAGATTATGATCACTTGATTACTGTACCTTGTGGGGGAAAACACAACACTCTAGGCACTTTGCATTTTATTTGAGCTTGATTTGAATTTTTGCTTATGTATTGTTAAATTCATTGCACGAGTCCATCTCGGCTGGGGATGAAAATGGAGTGAGAATTTTGCATCGCTCGACGAGCTGATACATATGTATAATATGATGGATTATGTATAGATGGCGAACCCTCTCCTATAAATTTGGGAAGTGTATGAGTGATGGATGATATGGTGCAGACTAGGCAAGTCGGGGCATACCCTGAGAGTACAGATTGAGGCAGGTGATTGCCGGCTGATGAGAACCAGGTGTATCGCATGCCTGAGACGGCAAGTAGCAGAGAAAGTGCAGAGAATGCCCTGGCTTTGAAGAGATGACTAGGCGAAGCCCCAGTTAATAATGCAAAGCAAACCCGGAGTGAATCTGGTAAGGAGAGCCTAAGAGAATAGCTTAACAAAGCCCCAGCTTGAAGAGCTGATACGGGAGAGTCTAAGAGAATAGCATAGCAAAGCCCCAGCTTGAAGAGATTCAATGCAGCCCTATTGCAGACAGAGTCATCACGTGGCCGAGGAGGCATCCATCTTTCAAACTTTAGTCAATCAGTCATTGGACAAGACTCGAAAATGTATACGTGCAGGGGCACATATTTCCAAAAGTGGGAATGGGTCCCAATTTAGTGTAACACACTCGCTTTGGGTTTGACTCTTTTGAGAGAGTATAAGCATCACAAGGTCTGGAAAAGTGTATGGAAGCCCCTGCTGACAGAAAGACAGTGTTTGGCTCTATTTTCCTATGATGTAGAAAAAGAAGACTTGTCGAGACATTTGAAAACTTGTCTTATTCATGATGATCACAAGTCTGCTTAAAACCCTTTATTGATGTTCGGGTTATTCAACCACTAATCCTGATATGAACAAATATTTTGATTAATCACGAGGAGAGAAGCAACTGATATCAAGAATCAAATTTGGAAAGATGGAAAGAGGATTTGTGTATAGAAATTGCCCTTGATGAGACCGGATTTTTCGAGATTTGAAAGTGTTTGTGATCGGACCATTTCTGGTTGCCTACGTTCCCCTCATTATGAAGAGCTCTGGTTGCCGTAGTTCGGACAAGTCCCGATTGAAAGAGAAGGAATATGGAGATTCGAGATTTTGAGAACCTTTGAGGTTTTTTTTTGAGAATTGGAGAATTGAAGCACATGTCTCCTTGGATTGTCAATGAAAGACACGGATGCGAAGCCCCAGTAAGGCATTCACGGGAAGTGTTTACGGAGGAGAAATAAGATATGCTCACATGAAGTGCCAAATGCATTGGATTTGAATTTGCATAATCTATGATTGATGGTCTTGAACCAAGATGGATTAGGTTCCAATTTAAGCAAGCAATGAAGCATTAATTTGATTTAGATCTTGATGAAATTAGAATGAAACTTCTATCTGGTAGGAACTATAACTGGGTTTCAGGGCTTTGATCGGCCATCAGGTGATTTGGAAAGTTGTTGTATCATGACCTCTTAAGATGAGAGATCGGCTGGGCCTTTTACTGACTGAGCCTCTAAAGATGAGAGGTTGGCTTTCAAGGATGTGTTTGGGATTTCTATGGCGAGGAAATCTGTGATTGCATCTTCAATACCTCTAAGAATGAGAGGTCAATTTTGACTTTGGCCAAAGGCAAAGGTAATGGTAATGGGAATATCCTCTAAAAATGAGAGGATGGCTTGGGATTGGTTAAGGTAATGGGAATATCCTCTAAAATCGAGAGGATGGCTGGAATTGGTTGGAAGGTGTTGGTGAGGGAAAATTCTTCATTTGCTTTGAGACTCTCTTTGAGTAGACAACTAGATCCCTTATTTTTTGCTTTGACTAGGGACGAGGATTTTTCTTTTCTCTCTTTTTCATTCCTTTTTTTTTATCGAGAGAGAACTTCAGCTAGCCCCTAGGGTGGATCAGTGCATTTCGCCATTCTTTAAGCTTGGAGGCGGTCAATTTTCTCTTAAGTTATGGGAGCCTCGAGGATAGTCCCTCTTTCTTTTGGAGATGGCTAAATGGGGTTTCAAAACATGCCGATCTTGAAAGGAAAGGGTATTGTTTGGTGAGGGTGAGGTATTGGCTTTCCTATGGTAAAAGGCTTCAGCTGCAATCCCTACCGGATGACCTAAACGAAATTAATGCTTTATTGCTTGCTTAAGATTAATTGAGAAAGATTAATGCAAATCCGTTGAGCAACGGAATGATGAATATGATGAAAGAGATGTGAGCATATGAGATGCTAGATGGGGAATTGATAAGCCCCAATTTGAGAAGGATATCAGTTGATTTTCTCACTCTGATTAATTTAAATATTAATCATTTCAAGAAATTATTGATTAAGCAGCACAAGTGATCATATGGAATAAAACCATTTCAATTAAGTGTAATGCGGGTGTGCAAGTGATGTCTCGAGTCTAGCAAGAAGAGAAACAAAGACTTTTATTATTGCAAAAAAAACTAGTCCAATGTGGACTTAACAGACTCTTGTCCAATAAAGGACATTCATTAAAGAAACAAACAGACAATCTAGAACCTACAAAGACTGATTAACTGCAATAACATTGGATGGGAGGGCCCTTGGATTCTGCTGATCTCATGGAAGAGGATTGGTAACCACATTGGGGCGAGAAGCCTTCTCAATCTTCCCTTCATCAATAAGCCTTTGAATGAGAAACTTCAAAGGGACGCAGTCGTTGGTAATATGACCAGGATACTGATGGTATTGGTAGTACTTGCACGCATCTAGATTGGGATTGGCCTTTACCGGGTTGTAATTATCCAGAGGCTTGATCATCCCAGTCTTTACCAAACCATTAAATGCATCCTCAGTAGTCATGCCTAGATGATCATACTTCTTTGGCTGACGAGGCTGAAACTTCCCACTGCTTTGACCAGTGCTTCCCCTTTAAAGGTTTTTGACGCTATTGTCTTTGGCTAAATCTTTCCCTTTCGAGACCATGGGAGTTGGATTTGCTATCCTGTAGTGATAACCGCCCCCATCATCAGCGTTGGCACTTGGAGTAAGATTGAAAAGTCTATTCTCGCTATGAGCTCCCATGCCTACCATTTCTCTCAAATCGGGGTACCAACCCTTTCCAATAGCCTCACAAAGAACTAGTTTCACACATGACAGAAAGATGTCCTTTTGGTCCTGCAAAGGGATTGGCTCGGAGAGCTCATTCAGCTTAGCATTCCACCTCTTGAAGAAATCAATGATTGACTCATCATTTTTTTGAATTGTACCGACCAAGTCGTCTCTAGTTGTGCGCCACTCAAGGTTTCCACGATACTTTTCGAGAAAGGCCTCAGTAATCTGACTCCAAGTAAGCCGAGCTTCAGGCTTTAGGGTTAGAAAACATATCAAGGCGGGACCCTTGAGCATGAGATGAATGTGCTGAGCCGGGAGTACAACCCATTGCTCCCATAGTCATCACATATGTGTCAACATGAGTTTTCGGACATGCCGTCCCATCAAACTCCATCTTAGGCATTTTGAACTTGTGGGGGAGAGGTTTTACTTGTCCTGGATCAACTACTTTGAGACCATTGGACCCTACCATCAATTTGTCGATCTGCTGCTGCATTTGTTTCAACAACATAGCCACTTCTAGCGTTACACTCGGAGTCTGAGGAATGGTGGGCGACACAGTTGAAGAAGGCACAGAGCTGGCTCGTTGGAAGAAAGGATTCCCAAAAGCATGAGTTGTAGGCAAAGCAGTAGATGGCAAACCAAAAGTACTGGGTAGATTTAAGTAGCCATCAAATGGGCCAACCGAGCTAGGAAGCTGAGCATTCTGGACTGAAGGTCTTTGAAATGAAGTACTAGTCGTCACATACGGAACTACCCCCGGATACTGAGCTGAACCAGGACCAAAAGATGCACCTATCATAGGTTGAGAGAATCCACCCTAAAGCTGATCAAAAGGAGCTTGGAGAAATCCTTCACGATTAAACTGAATGCCAGAGAAATGATACTGAGGGCCTTGAGGACCTTGGAATTGGCCATACTGAAAGTTGCCTTGCTGCTGAGAGCTTGGGATCCAAAAACCCTGAGAGTTTGGCTGAAATTGCGGTTGATAACGACCTGAAAACTGCAATCCATACTGAGTTGGAGGCATAGAAGCATTAGGCACAGGGGAAAATGTCAAGTCATAGAAGCTCGGCTGTGGTCCACCAAAACCAACTTGAGAGTTCAACGGTAGCCCCTGATTCTGAATCTGGATGGGCTGAGACATTGGAGAAGGAGTCATGCCTTGTGCATTTAAATTCATTCCATACATTGACATGCAGACGAGAGAAGACACAAAAGTGAGGGGAGGAGGCGTAACACCATAAGTAGGCTGAAAAGGGAGAGAAACATTGCTGGCCTCTAACTCGGTATCATAAGCCTCAGTAATCTCTTCATAAGATCTATCTGCACAATGAATCACAGCAATCCCTCGAACACGCATTGCTTCCACAAACCTAGCATGCGTTTCTTCCTCTCTAGCCTTAGCAGCTTGCTCTTGAGCCAGTACAGCTTGGGCGAGCAATTGAGCTTCACGCTCGCGAACCAGAGTGGCCTCCAAAGTAACTCTCAATTCTTCCATTGACAAATCATTCAAACCCGGCTGATCCGTAGCAGATGAACCTCCAGACTGGGCAGATGACACATTCTCTATACCAGACATCTCGAATACTGAATCAAATGAGAACTCCACAGAAACTGCAACTGCCTCAGAGACACGAACCAAACGAGCGCCGGGAATCGGAGCATGCACCCAACTTGCCGTAACTGCAGAGGCGAGATCGGGTGTTGATAAGGTGATAGAGGAAAGGACCTTGAGAAGTTATGGGAGAGAGAAAAATGAGAAGGGAGATGGACTCATGCAAGCGTCTTATTTATGTTCAAGTAGAAATCAATGGCTTTTAAGTCCTAGGAACAGTTGGGAAAGGATAAGCCTTTATTCTCGCATTCTAAACCTTGAGGGGAACCTAGGGACACACCATCCAAAATACACCAAATGTATTGATTAAAAATTAATAATAGGCAATAATGCCTAAATAAAATCGAAGCATTTATGGGACGGACGAGCAATCCCAATTTCTGAGGAATTTTGGGCAGCATGACGGGTATTCCTGAAGAAATTCAAGAAAAAAATCCGGCATGACCTCTCGTCGGTGCACGTTGACAAAAGAACATTATCTCTCGTTAGAACATGTCGTGAGAGCGACATGTCCTTACGTGAAATCATGTTGCGTTGGCAACATGCCCACACGTGCTAGGTTTTGGGGTAGGTACGAAAGTCTTTTATTTAATTTTGAAACAATTCAATTTAGTATATTTTTTGAAAATGTTGTGTCAAAAATCAACCGTTGGGTAAGCTTAAAAGTGTGGCTCCACCTATGATGCGCTAGGGGGATAGGATTGATTTCAGGCGCTCAAGCGTAGGCGAATTACATCACCGTCCGCGATGCCGTCAATCGCACCAAAAGATTCTAGATCTAGTGAAGAAGTGTGCGGATGACTAGATTCCTTTATTTGCGAAAAAAGAATTTTTTTTTTTGTTTTGATTTTTTTTTGTTATTCGAAAAGGGGTGATAAAATGAAAATAACACACACACACTAAACCCCACAGAGTACAATAAGCAAATAAACATAATCTAATCATGGGACAGCCTCACAATCACAACCTGCACCAAGAAATCAAATCATGCAGAGTGGCCACAACTGTCGCGTGACACAGGATAGCTATGGCAAGTTCTGTCGCGTGACCAAAAGAGCCATATCTAGAATCCTTAGCAACATGAATCAGCCCCATCCTCCAAGCAAATCACTCAACCCAGTCTCAATGAACAACAAACAGGATACATGTAGGGAGAAAGGCAACAACAAAGCATGCAATATGCAAATATCATACAATGTCACAAACCAAGCACACACAAATGAATCAGAAGGATGTTGAACATGAATGAAAGTTTGACCCACTTTTGAAAACAGGTTTCAATATCCCCAGCAGAGTCACCACTGAATGTACGCTCACCGAAAAATAAATGAGAGTCGCCACGCCGTTTTAAAGGAAACTTTGAAATCCTTTTTGAAAAGAGAAAATGGGTTCGTGGGTCAGATTACGTATTGGGAAGAACCGAGAGTTCACCCAACACGCCTCGTAAACGAGTCTTTCTAACATTCAATATCCAAAATCATTCATAAGTGTGTGCAATTGTGTGAGACAAAATATGTGATAAAATGCATATTAATGCTTTGCTTTATTGATGAAAATGAAAGAATTACATCTTGTGAACCACTTGGTACGGGGGGCCACATCCCAATTACAACGAGGTTGGACGGATTACAACTGAAATAGACCAGCTGCAGTGTGGCTTAGTATGTCGCACGACTCAGGACCAGTGATGGCCAGTTGTGTCGCGTGACAAACCTTGCCATTTGCAGAGGTTTAACACTGAATTGATTGCAGAAACAATGAAAAGCAACAACGAGGTTAACAGAGATGTAAAACAAGTAACCACAATCTCAAAGAGATCAAATCCTAGATGAGTGTGGATATGGAACGATCCACACTCACCTTAGCATTCAAACCACAAACATGTTATTAATAACCAAAGGCATGTATCATTATGAAAAATGGATATACAATCAAAACACTTAGATATCAAGACATGACACATTCAATCAGGTTCGAGCCCAAACTGCAGATCAAGCATGACTATCAAGAGAGATGATGAAAGTAGAGAGAGAATGAGAATTTAGACGTTACCCTTGTAGTCCACGATCCTTATACCAAGTTAGGTATAAAGAGCTTCAATTCAGCTTCAGAGAGAGAGAGAGAGAGTTCGAGCTCAGAAAGGGTAGCTGTGAAGCTTCAAGGCTATACGTGAGTGTGTTGAATTGGTATATGAGGGAGACACCGGCGACAGACGAGAGAAACGGCGGCGGTGAACGGGTTTAGGGTCTGGAAACAGGGAAGACGGCGTCGACAGATTTGGGTATCAATTGAAGTGAGAGAAAACGGTTATCACCGTCGCCGGAGAGAGAGAGAGAGAACGGTGAGGAAGGGAATTTTGAGGTAGATAGAGATAGAATGGTGAGGAAGGGGATTGAGGAAGAATTGGTTCGTCATTTTTGGGGAGAGCAGAGAGAACTGGTGGAAGCGATTAGCTGATGAATGGGTTTAGAGATGATGGAGAACGGTGAGGAAGAGGATGATTTCGAGTAGAGAGAAAGGGAGAGAGGTCGTGAGGAGGCGATTAGAGAGAGGGAACTGGTGAGGATGCCATTAGAGATTAGAGAGAGAGAGAGAGAGAGCTCTGGAAACCGTTTAGAGAGAGAGAGAGGCTGAAAGCATCTAGAGAGAGAGAGAGTGAGCCTTTTTTTCTTTTGTCAAAATGAGAAAGTTTTTTATTTAACGCTGACTGGGAATTGGCTTGTGGTGTCGCACGACCCACCAAGCCATAACCGCTTATTTTTTAGAAACATGCCAGGTGGCGGTTCTGGACCCTTCCTGAGTTAATTCCCAACAGGTCCAAACTGAGTAATTCCCTATAGGTCCTTCCTTAGTGAGAAACTTATAAAAAGCTCCCGAAAGTCTCGGAATGGATCAAAAATTTACTGAAACGCTCCCTAGCGCACTTTTATTGAGTAAAAGGCAATTTTATTGGGTTGCGAGTTGGATTGGGGTACTCACAATGAGAAAGCTGTCTTTATCATTGATATGGTGAAGAAGTTAATGGAGTTTACAAACATCCACAAGCAACTTTGTGATGAAGTCATTGCTGTCAATAATAACCTTATAACCGCCACAAATGAGCTTAGGAAAGCAAACCAGAAAATCCGTGATGTTACTGCCGAACTCAAGAAAACTCGAAAAGAGTTAATCAAGGTCAAAGCTCAAAATGAGATTCTGGTTATACTCAGAGATGAGAGGTCTGCCAGATCTTGTAAGAAGAAGAAAAGGAAGAGGATGGTAAAGAATCTTCAGTCAGCAAGAAGTCCAAGTCTGAAGTTGTTGCAGTTGATTCATCGGCTACACCAAAAGATGACAAAGACAAGGATCATTCAAAGAAAGATTCAACTGATCCTGATGTTCCTCAAGATTAGAATGTAACCGATGATATAGGTGTCTTCTGCCTTCTCCAATTAAAACTCAATGAGAATCTCTTTCCCTCACTCTTTTCAATTTAAGTTTATTTGATTCCTTTTATATATTTTAAAATGATTATGTCGTATGTTGTAACTAATTATATTTTGCATGTTATATCATTTTATTCTCTATTCTTTTATTTCCTTTTATTCTGTAGCTATTGTAAGCTTTCCAATGCTGCATCAACTTGTCACTTGGCTTAGGGAATGACTTATAAGAAGATAAACTATTAATCATTCTTTTACTAATTTAAGATACATTTATGCATTAGGATTATTGGACTTAAGCAGTTAGAGGAGATTGATAATCAAATATATGTATGGCTATAGAATTGTTTAATCCCAATCATATAATCATTATTGAGAACCCCTAATTTAATTAGAATGACTTAGAATTTTCTATTTATCTTTAGGATCCCCTTAGTGCCAGTGTCTTTGTATTTTATATTTTATCTCTCTCAACCTTGATGACCTGAATACTTGAAGCCCTTAACCTATTTCAAAATGATGTTGTGCAATCGATTGATGAGATCAACCGGTCAAACCTTCTTAACCGGCTGAACTTCTCAACAGGTCAAACACCTCAACCTGTAATGATATAACCGCCTGAGCTCATAAGAGCCGGCCAAAATAAAAGCCAGTTAGACTCTTCTTCAATAAGCTACTCGTTCATGTGTGACTCAACACTTATTGTTCCCACCTACTTTGCTAAAGTTTGGTAGAACAACTCCTGATAAACACCTTTATGTCACCGGGCAAATAACTAATTCAAGATATGAGCTTATGTTCAGGTTACCAGTACCCATATCAAGATGTTTATCCTCTGGACATTTCAAGCATGCTTGTACTTCAAATATCAAGTATTCAATGGAGAAGATTTTTCATTTAATGTTTGTCAGTCAAGATCATCTTCTCAACCACATCATAGACAATAGATCCATTTTAAGTACAACTATAAATACATTTCTTAGAGAATTGAAGAGGGTTGGTGCATTAAAGATTTTAAAAGAAGAATTGCCGAAAACTGTAAGTGTTAAATTCCTCATCTTTCAAGTTCAAGACATTTTGTCCTTACAATCACTAAAGTTTTTATTAGGACATCAATCACTTCTTGTATGTTTTCCCCAACAAGACTATATCTGGAACACATTGATTGAACACACTACACACCCAAGAGAAATCGGTTCAACTTGTGGACACTTCTCTTAAAAAACTTGGTCATACTTGTATCACGATCCATTAGTGATCACTTTCCTTTAGCCAGCCTTTAACAATTCTCATAAGTTATGTCTTGCAACTTGTAATAGACTAGTGAATCATTAATAGTGCACCTTGTCTTGTAACTGGTTGAACTCTATCATCGATTACACCCTTGAATCTTTACTACATGAGACTTTGTCTCAACTTTTTTTGATACTCCTTTGAGATTTTACTCAACAATTTGTGATTGTACAAAATCGATAATATCTTATTCGCTGCGTAACCTGTTCAAAATGGTTTGCTTTTGATAAATTACTTGGTTATTTTCAAAGAGTTTTCAAGAAAAGTTTTTAGGCTATTCACCCCCTCTAGCCTGTTTTCCTACCAATTGGGCCTAACACCTTTGATGAAACGAACAACCTTAGCCTATCAACCAAAACCTATTCAGATTTACCAACCTCAATCGACCTGTTAACCTTGAACAATTCAATTTCATAAAACCTAAGTCGATTAAAATTCTCAACCGATCTCATATCTACCAAATTTTGATCCTAATTATGAACCAGCACCTTCAACATATATTTACCTCTACCTCTACCTCCTATCGATCCCATGCCAAACCTGTCTAAATATGAAATGACAGAGGTGATGAATGAATTGTTTACTAACATTGAAAAGTTGAATAGTGTTCATAAATTCATGGCTGATGATTTCAAAACAAATATGTACTAAGAATGATTCAATGATGTATGCAATCAAACTTAAAAGGACAAAAGCTTGAGTTTGATCAGTTAAGAGAAGAAAATCAAGCTCTCAAAGATAAACTTAAGTCCTACCTTGGACATAATGGTGATTTGGTTTCAAGAAACAATACTCTCAAATGGATTGTTGATTCTTACTCCAAATCTAAAATTGATGTTGATACTATCCTACAAGACCAAGTGTCTTATAATGTCCAATCTGGTTTAGAATTTGATTCCAGTAGCACTGCCAAGCCATTCAAGAAGTATGTGACCGAGAACTTGATGGAAAAGTTTGATGATAATTCACCTAACTCAATGCTAAATAAAACTTCTACCCGTACTTTTGGTGTCGTTCCTCTAACCTACCCTAAGGTCAAGGAACAAACCAAGATTATGAAGATCGATAATTACAAATCTAAATGGACAAAGGTAGCTGATCCAAGATGGAACAATATGTTTCACTTGGTGATAGTAACAACAAAGTTGGTATTATCATTACTGACCATATTCCAACCGATGGACAAGCAATCGGTAAGGTTGCTACCAAAAGTATGCAATCGGTCAGCAAAGGTAACACCAGCACCTTTAAGGCCAAAATATTTGTTCCTGCTTAATCTTTAAAATCTACTAAATCATTGATCAAGGTGGATGAATTCTTACCTACCACTTAGCCTGACTTGATTAGATGTGTTAAATTGTAGAGATTATGGCCACAAGGCTTATGAATGCCTCTTGAAGCACCTATCTGGACCCACTGAGTCTCCAACCTCAAGTGGTGGCCAGGTATGTCTGCCAAAGAGGAACTAACTTTTTGGACCCAAAAGAATAAATAGGACCATAAGCTTAATGTTTTATTTCAGGTGTGGGTAATGGCGTCAACCGATGCAAGTAAGGATTTATGTATCTTATACAGTGGATGCTCTAGGCATATGACTAGCCATGACAATCTCCTTACCAATATATAAGAAACATCAGTTCCTCCAATAGTTTTCGGTGATAATTCTAAGGGTAAAATTATAGGTCTTTGATTCATCATTAGAGGCACATTTATTGTGCAGAAGGTCTCCTTGGTGGATGGCCTGAAACATAACCTTCTTTCTATCTCACAATTCTGTGACAAGGGTATGCATTGTGTATTTACTACTTTCAGTTATTATGTGAAAGACACTACTACCGGGGAAACTTTTCTCACTAGACAAAGAAAATGTAACATATATTCAATTGGTTTAAATTCAGTTTCTAGTGTTACTAATGTTGTTTTGTAGCAAAGAACTTTAGTGAGAACTCATGGCTATGACACAAGAGACTCAATCACTTAAAATTCAAATATCTATCCAAGCTTGAAAATGAAAATCTGGTAACCGCTCTGCCTTAAGTGTTGTTTATTATGGAAAGAAATGTAGAGTCTGTCAGCTAAGAAAGAAAAAAATCATTCAAAAGCAAGCCCTGCATGTCAACATCTAAGTGCCTCCAATTGCTACATATAGATCTTGTTCGGCTCCATAACAACTTCCAGTCTAGGGGAAGCAGATATACCTTGATTGTTGTAGATGAATACTCAAGATACACATGGTGGAAACCTTTAGCTCCAAAGATGATACATATGGAGTTGCCACCAAGATATTTTGTTTACCATAAACCCAAAAGGAAAGTGACATCATCAGTATTGGATCTGACAATGACACAGAATTCAAGAACCACAGCGTTGCGATGGGCACTCTCTTGTCCAGGAGCCCTATCACGTGGCTGTACATTCTGGATGGTCAGCTGCCTGGGTTTACCAGCAGCGTCGTGTAATGGGGGATTTTGGTCGATGGGATGGTTTTCCCTATTCCCATGACTACCTCGCCTATCAGTGCGACTTTCCCCTTCGTGAGAGATTCCAGTTCCGGTGGGCCTGATGAATTCAACTAATGAATGTTATGGATCCAATTAGAGCAAGGCATTCTGTGTCTCATAGATACGTTGCAAAGTGTCCATCTGATGTTGAAGTATAATTCTGCGATCAGTAGGTGGAGCAAATGGGCCTGCACCCCCTTGGGCTTTGTTTTTCCTTGCCTGGCTGGCTGTGGGCCGACCTCCTCGTCGCTGGTGACCATTATGGTCAAGTGGAACTTCCACCATCGGTTGCCCACTAGAACGCAGATTCATGCCTAGTTGTGGTGGTGGAGGCAGTCCTCCATTGAGAGGCAGAGGAGGTGGAAGATGACCACTATTTATCTAAGGAATTGCTCCCATGCGTTCATGCTCGGTGCTTGGTATTAGTCGTCATAGGCAATATGTCGGTAATGGGAGATGACCAAATGTAGGGAAGCGCACTCCCTTTGTCTTATTAAATATAGCCTAGGCGAACTTAAATGTGGGAGATATGATCTTGGTCGACATGTCAGGCATACTTTCGCCTTGGTCGACCTATACATGTTCCATGGTCGTCGTAGTCATAGGAGCTTCCGTTAAACCTTAGTCGACATATGGTTATGTTGGGATGATTTGACGAGCAAAGCTAGTAATACCCACTCCATATGTCGTAATTGAGAGTTATGTATATTTTTGCTCTTGGATAAGCCCATTGGGAATTGCCCATCTCATATTAGGCACATGATAATACTCGGTTTATACAATTCACAATATATAAATTTATTTATCTAACATATATATTGTAGTCACTATTATGTTATGCAATGCTTTGATTTTGTAAAACTAACTAGGGGCCTACACTTGGAAAGCTAATAATAATATTTAAATTAAGATGAAATTAAAGCAAATTAATCCTGATCCTATCAAACGCCAAAATATTTATGTAATCGATATTATTAATACATTGAATTAGTAATAAGAAAATTTGATAATTCCTTTGCTAATAATACCTCTAATCCATATCAGTTATTATTAGTCTATCAAACAAGCTCTAACACTATTACTATCTTTCATGGACGGAATTCACTTACACTAGTGGGTAGCCCGTGCTCTGCACGGAAAATTAATTTGTCATTTATTATATTACTTATTTTATATTTTTATTTGATAAAGTGGCATGACATTTTTTTGGTGATATAAATCTATTTTATATCAATCAAAATGTTTACATTTATAAATTCAGGAGATTTTTTTTCTTTTAGACTTTGTTGTATATAGTTTGTACTTATTATTATGACAATTGAAATTTGAATAATAACAATGAATTATTATTGTAATTAGTTAACTTCTAATTTTATAGATGATTGAACTAATAATATTAAATATTTTTGATAATTAATGATTTTATACTACATACACATATTATGATTAGTAAATATAATTAGAAAGTTATATGAGAATAGTGATCTGATATAGTAAGTTTAATACATAATATTATCAAATACGGAGTATAGTGACTATTAAATTAAATATTTATAGTTACCCCTATGTATGTAACTAATATTGAAGCATTATTTAAGATATTCTAATATATTAAAAAATTAATGTTTCTAATTAATGTTATATTTAACTAATAATTGTAAGTACGCCAATCCAATTCACAACCTTTTAGATGCATTTTAATGTAATAAAATTGCATTAAGGGGCGTTTTGGTAAATTCCCGGCCTATCCCGAGACTTCCGGAAACATTTCATAGGTTTCCCGCGAAGGAAGTACCTTTTGGTACCTTGCTCATGCAAAGGGACTTGTTGGGAATAAACCTTTTTGGACCTTCTGGGTATTTAGGCCTGAATGTTCCAGAAACTGGTTTTGGCGCCAAAAGCGGTTGAGGCCACCTTGTGTCACGCGACAAGTAAAGGCATGGAAAGTGGTTACGTATAGTCGTGCGACACAAGGTGACCACTAACTGCAGCCTATAAATAAGACCCTCCCCCTCTCAGAAATGGATCCCAACTTCAGCATACTGTTACTCTGCAGAAATTGCATCGTAACAAAGCCCCCCAAACACAACTCTCTCTCTCTCCTACTTTCAACCTACCCAATTCTCTCCAATCCAAACACATTTCTCAAACCAAACCACTTGAATTCTCCTTGCATCAATTCCCTCAGGACTCCAAGGCCAGAAACAACCAATTGAAGGGCTCTGTATCTAACTTGATACAGGATTCGTGGAAGCATCAAGGGTAACGAATCTCAAACTCCCTCTTCTCTCTTCCTTCTACTCAATTCTTCATAATTCTATTGTTCACTTTGTTAGGATTCGCAATCGACTCCATCCGTCTAGATTACTGAATCCCAATCGCAATCTCTCTGTTTAATTGATCTAATCTGTGTAATTGAATTGCTATTGTTGAATATTTGCTTGAATTTGGTGTTTGAACCCCAAGGGGTTGTGGATCTATCCATATCCACACTCCCGGGGTCGATTTGTTGTTGTTTCAGTATTTTGTATCCAATCTAGTCAATTAATTAGATCTGTGTTAGTAATTGTTGATTCTGGTGTTCATAGTGTAAGTCTCTGCAGATGGACTCCGTATGTCACGCGACACATTGTGCCAAGGTGATACTGTGTCACGCGACATATGTGGTCACCGGTATCATGTGTCATGCGACATATCGTGACCCATCTGCAGAAACCTTTTCTCTTGTAATCTGTTTTAGATTGTTGTAGCAGGGACGTGGCCTCCCTAAATAATGGGCTCACGAGTTGTAAATCTCAATTCATATTAAATAAAATGCATGTTTACCCTATTTGTTCATTGTCAACACTTGCACACACTATTGGATTTGCTTGGATGTTTAGTTGAAAGACTCGTCTACGGACGAGGCGTGTTGGATGAACTCTCGGTTCTTCCCAACACGTAACCTGACCTCCGAACCCGTGTTTTCTCTCTCTAAAAAAAGGTTCTCAATGTTTCCTCTTAAAACGGCGTGGCAACTCCTTATTTTAACAATTTCGGACGAGCGCACATTCAGTGGCGACTCCGCTGGGGATATAGACTTTGAAAACCTGTTTTTCAAATGTTGAGTGGGTCAAGCTTTCATTAAAATTAAACATCCAATACATCCAATTTTGTGTGCATCTTTGACAATCATTTGGGGTTCATGCATTTTGTTGAATATGAGACTTGTGAGCCTTATGTGCTTTGTGGTCATTATGTTGTGCATTAGATATTCTTGCTTTGTTCTTGTCATGGAGAGACAGGGGCTGATTTGATGATTGCGGGAATTCTTGGTTCAGTGACCACCCAGGTCGTGCGACACCTTTGTCTCTTGATGTCCTGTGTCACGCGACAAGGAGTGGCCACTGAACAGATACTCAGAAGGCTTGGTTTGAGGGCAGTCCCTTGGATCAAATGTGGCTCAGTTGATTGTTGTTCCCTGTATCTCCTGTGAGGGTGTGTGTGTGTTTTCTTTCTTTTCAAAATAAAAAAAAATAATAAAAAAATCTTGTTTTTGTAAATAAAAGAATATAGTCATCCGCACACTACATCACTTAGACTTAGAACCCTCGGGTGCGATTGACGGCATCGCGGACGGTGATGTATGTCGCCTACGCTTGAGCTCCTGAAATCAAACCTAACCCCCTAGTGCGTTATAGGTGGCACCACACTTAAACCTTACCCACGGTTGGTTTTTGATACAATGTTTTCATTACAACAAAATGAATTGTTTTTGAAACATGTCGTAGGTCCTTATACCTTCCCCTAAAAACCTCGCATCTTGTGGGCATGTTGCCAAATGCAACATGATTTCACGTAAGGACATGTCACTCCCGTGGCGTGTTCTAAACGAGAGATCATGCCGCTTTGTCAACATGCACCGACGAGAGGTCATGTCAGATTTTTCTTCGAAATTCTTCGAAAAGACCCGTTATGCTGCCCAAATTTCCCTAGAAATTTGGACAACCTCTCTGTTCCATAATGATGTTAGGATTTGGTTAGGTATCATTACCTATTATATATTTCAAAGCAAGGCATTTATTGTAATTTGAACGTTGCGTCCCTAGGCTTCCCCGAAGTATAGTTAGCATGAATAAAGGCTTCCCCTTTTCCAACCGTACTTAGGATTTAAAATACTAATTTATACTTGAAGATGAATAAGATTGTTTGTGCGAGTCTGTCCCGTTCCTTTCCCTCTCCTGTTCCTAAAAAAAAATTCCCCTTCAATACCTTATAAGCCCGTCTCTACCCCTGCAGCTACGGCGAGTTGGACCCGTTCATCTGTCCCAGGAGCTCGTTTGGTTCGTGTTCAAGCAGTTTCAGTTGGTGTAGAATCAGAGATGGCAGGGAACGGAGATGTATTTTCTGCTCAGCCTGCTGGAGGCTCAGTGACAATGGGTCAGCCAAGTTTGAATGATATGACCACAGAGGAATTGAGGGTGACGTTGGAAGCTGCTCTAGCCCGAAAACGTGAGGCCTGTCTATTGGCTCAGAATGCCAAGGCCCGTGAGGAAGAAGCTCATAACCGCTTTGTGGAGGCCATGAGAGCCAAAGGGATTGCAGTGCTTCGTCGGGAGGACGGTTCCTATGAGGAGATCACAGAAGACAGTCACAATGAGATTGGATCCGCTTCACCTGCCCAGCCTACTCAGCCCAGTTACAATGCGATGCCTCCTCCAGTAAGCTATGCCCCGCGCCCCAATCAAATGTCATCTCCTGGAATGTTTGTGAGTGACCAAGGAAGGTTCATTCCCCCATCTTCTCAAGGGTATAACCAGGTTATTCAGCAAGGTTCTAGCAAGAATGGTGGTCAAGCAGCAAATTTCTTCGATCTCACTGCCTCTCCAACTCCCAATGTCCCAGCATCGCAATTTCAGTATGGATCTCAGTTTCAAGAAGGTTATCCCCAACCCCAGTCCAGAGCATATCCCGACAGTTTCCAGAGTGGTCAGTATCGGCTTTCAGGGAATCAAATTTGTCAAGAAAGTGTTTCAAGATACCAGCAGTTTCAGACCCAAGGCAGTGTCCCTCAGCCCGCAGTGTGTTCTCCCCTTACTCAGCATTTATATGGTTCCACTCCGTATTCCGCCCCGTGCATCAGTACATGATTCTCTACTCTTGGTCAATTCAGAGGTCAGTCAACGCAGTACAATCCCCAGAACCCCGGTGTGTAGTTTAATGGTTATGATATGTATGGGAACAGGATCCCTAGCTCGGTCAGCTTGTTGGACAGTAATATTGGAATTCCCAGTACCTTTGGTCTCCCATCAGCAGCTTTACCCATTGGACCCAATTCAGATTTCCCAGTGCCTTCATCAACAGTGGCTCCCGCTATTCCCCAGATTTCAGGTTTGGCGCCAGAAGTGACAGCCTTGTTGAAGCAGATGCAGCAACAGATCGATAAATTGACCGTGGGTTCTAGTGGTCTTAAGGTTGTGGATCCCGCTCAAGTAACGCCTTTGCCGCACAAGTTTAAAATGCCCAAAATGGATTTCGATGGTACCGCTTGCCCGAAAACTCATATAGATACGTATGTTATGACAATGAGGGCAATGGGCTGCACGCCCGAGTTTATGGCATCCGACATCCATCTGACTTTGAAGGGATCAGCGCTCACATGGTTTCTGACCTTGAAACAGGAGTGTCGCTCCACCTGGAGCCAGATAACGGAAACTTTCTTGGAGAAGTACAAAGGCAATTTGGAGTGGCGTACCACTCGGGATGATTTAGTGGGAACTATCCAGAAGGCCGATGAGTCAATTACAGAATTTTACAAGCGGTGGAATGCTAAGCTTAATGAGCTATCAGAGCCGATACCCCTCCAGGACCAAAAAGACATTTTCTTATCATGTGTTAAGCCAGTGCTCAGGGAAGCCATCGGAAAAGGTTGGTACCCAGATCTACGAGAGATGGTCGGAATGGGAGCTAGAAGTGAAAACAGATTGTTCAATCAAACCCCGAACGCAAACGCCAGTGGTAACAGTGGTAGTGGAGGTTACCGATACCGAGCACCCAACCCTGTTTCAGCAATGGTGCCGAGGGGAAGAGAAGTGACCAAAGACAACAGTATCAACAATCTACAGAGAGGAGGTAATAATGTGCAGAATGCAGTGAGATTTCAGCCTAAGCCGCAACCGAGATTTGATGATTTGGGCATGTCTACAGAGGAAGTTTTCAACGGATTGCTTCGAACCGGTATGATCAAGCCATTGGAGAATTATAGTCCTGCTCGTCCTAATCCCCACATGGATGCTAGCAAGTACTGTCGATTTCACGAGTTCCCAGGGCACACCACAAATTCCTGCATAACCCTCAAAAAGATAATTCAAGGTTTGGTGGATGACAAGAAGATTGAGAAATCTCCTCGCCCGAATGTGGTCAGCAATCCTCTGCCAAGTAACACCGTGAATCTCATGGATTTCGGGCAAGACTATTTTGTTAATGTAATAGAGTTTGGGAAGTCAATAGATACAAGTGATAGTGTTGGTTGTAATGAGATTGTGACTGATGTAATCCCATTTTCTGATGAAATGAAAGATAATTTCTGCTATGTTTTGTATCTTGAGGATCTGTATGGTTTGAATAATACTGCTGATTATGATGATTATGAAGAGCATGTGGTTGCCAACACTATATCATCCATAGTTCCTAGAGGTTCCCCAATCTCCTTGGAGGAACTCAGGATAGCGGCTAAGGTAGAGGCGCCATTGTCTATAAATGAAATAAGGCAGGCGGCGTGGCCATACAGCACTCGTCCTATTCCAATTACGCTAGCAGAACTCAAGGAGGCCAGTAAGGAATTTGTGGTTGATGATCATTAAGATGTTAATATGTTGACTCGGTCAGGGAGAATGTTGGGAATGAATAATTCAGATCCATCCGGAAAAGGTAAAGCAGCTGCGGTCTCTAATCCTCAGTCCTCTCAAAACCCCTACAGACTGGCAGGAGACGAAGAAGTCCAGGAAGACCCGATCCTAACGCAGTTAAAGAGAACACAAGCCGATATCTCCTTATGGTCTCTACTCACATCCTCCTACCCTCACAAATTAAAGTTGGAAGAGGCTCTATCCAAAACTAAAGTGTCTGTCAACGCCACCCCAGATGAGGCCTGTCAGTTGATTGGAACTGCGCGATATGGGAACATCATTACTTTCACGGATCTTGACTTGCCTGCATATGGTGCAAAGCATAATGAGTCTCTACATATCACGGTGCCCCTGGAAGGACGGCGGATTCCCCATGTGTTGATAGATAATGGGTCAGCTATGAATGTGCTCCCTGCTAAAATGATGAGTATGTTGGACATTAATGCGCAGAATCTTAAACCATCCAATCAAACCATAAAAGCCTACGATTCGACATCTAGGGCGGTGTTAGGGATAGTCTCTCTGAATTTGATGTTTGGAGGCAAAGAGATGATGGTAGAATTTCAAGTTATCGACATTCCGGTCACATTCTCAGCATTATCTGGGGCAGACCATTCGGATTGTGATGAGATTGGAGCGGTAGCCTCCACTCTTCACCAGTTGTTTAAAATTTGTGCAAGAAGGAGTGCCGACGACCACTTATGGGTGACATAGCGTTACGATTGGGAAACCAAGACCAACACCTGACCACAGTAATGGCAAATCAAGCTTCGACGGGGAAAACTGATGCTCGGGCCTTGGATTCACAATAGAGAAACCTCAAAGGGCAGTGTCTCGGCACCATAAGGAGATCTCGACGACATCTTCGCATACAAGATTCCTCTTGTGTTGAAAATGCTAAGAGGTTATGAGCTGATATCCTCGGGTCCGGGCTTTGGGGAAAATGCCACATCTGGGGACCGTGCAGAGCTTCGTCGTTGCAGAAGCCAAGAGAAAGCAAGCAAGTCCTGGGGAATATGCCTTTAGTGACTAGAGAAGATAAGGTGTATGACAAGACCGAAGCTTTCAAAGAAAAGATGACCTCGTGGCCGGTAAGAGGTACAAGAGGCCCGAGATGCCGCCGTACGCTGATTGGTCTTTAAACTTAAGCATTTTGTCGTGGGAGGATGGAGATATGTTCGCTTTGCCCGTAACCAGAGCAGCGAAGCCTGAAATCGGAAGAAAGAATGAGAACAATCCAGAGGTTCGCTAGCAGCCAAAGTCCGGTGAAAGAAATGTTTGATAGCTTGCCCAAAAGGCCAGGTGTGACGGCCACTTACGAGAACAACTACCATTTCTGGGGGCCTGATCATGTGAACCAATTCGAAAAGCTTGCTTTGGGCGAACCCACGCCATATGCAAATCCCGCTGCAGCTGTCGACCCTTCTCGTGGATATTGATGGTGATTTGGCAGATTTGTTTAAAGAGCAGGGGCTGTCAGAGCCTGGGGATGTTATGTTTTTGACAGAAGTACCTACAGGAGGGGTGGTTGTTGTTAAAGAGCTGAGTGATTTGATTGACTTTTTCTATGATAGCAAGGTGGTGGCTATGCTAGAATTTGAGAAAGAACCAGTTGTGGAGCTAAACAGGTTGGAGACTATTGCAGAGGGACCGTTACAGAATTGGACTTCGTTCCGAGGACCAGTCGCTTAACAGTGAGACTATTGACGAAAAGCTTCGGGCTCAAGCCTTATCCTTGTCCCTCCGAGTCTAAATTTGTTCCTCAGTTCCTAGTTTTGAGTCGGTCTCCCGAATCTCTTGTTATTGAATTCGAAGTTTTCCGATCGCTCTTTGATGTCCTCACGACAGAAGCGACCGTCTTCGAGTTGTAAACACC